>OZ020308.1:20170664-20250664 GCA_963971305.1 Arcuatula senhousia | reverse complement strand
ATCAGACTGCAAAAAGAAGGTTTTAAGCAAAGGCATGTGTGACAGAAAGGTTGGCAACGTGTAGAACAAGAAACTTTCGAAAGAGTGGTTATCATTTTGAAGAGTTTATCTCAGCAACTAAGGCCAAACCAAGAAAAGCTGAGGTAAAATGTACGTTTTGGGTACGTACAGAAAAGGAGTAAATCGGTTTGACATGCACCTCCGCATCTGTTTCAGTAAAAAGTCCTTTCTAGGCCGTTTTTGTCTGCGTTAACCATTGTCATGCCACTCTGAAGTATTTGCGCAGTATGTCCAGCACAGAGCTTTAAAAAAACATGCAAAATGTATACTGCCATATTTTAGGTCATAAAAGGCACTCTATTAAACAACAACGGGCACCTGCTTTGCAGTGATAGAAGAAAATAAAACAAACATACACAATAACAGAAAATGCGAATTTTATTGAAATAAGATCAAACAAAATAAAGATAACAAATTATAACACAAAAAAGCAAATAAATACCCCCCCCCCCCACATGAACTGTTTTAAAAAATGCAAGAAAAACTAAACAATAAGTAAATATTAAAACAAATAAAAAGAATACAAAAGCTAAGGAACAAACTAAGCAAACGAAATCATAGGCAGTGTTTAATTTCTATGATAACTGTTTGTAATTATAATTTATGTTCTACTTCGCTTTGCTCATCCGAACATAAAATATATTCTTAATTTTTAGGCTGAATAAAAGATAAGACATGAATGGGATTGAGAACCACACTGACCAGCTTTAATATGAATAATACAATAAGAAAGTCTTTAGCAATAAGCCGTCACATGCAGGTTCAAAATCTACAAATAAAAGAAAAAAGAAAATAAACAGAAATAACGAAAACGTATTTAATGACTTTGTATACAAAATATAGGTGTCGAACTGGTCATGTGTGAAAATTTTTCTCGACGAATGTGAAGAGCGCGAAACTTGGTATAAATACCCATGAAACCAAATTACTCAATAATACAAAAGGGCACAATTCATACGCCACATAAAGACATGCATTTATGTTCTACTTCGCTTTGCTCATCCGAACATAAAATATATTCTTAATTTTTAGGCTGAATAAAAGAATAGACATGAATGGGATTGAGAACAACACTGACCAGCTCGACAAACAAGGGACAGGTTGCGAAACAATGCACGACCAGAAAATTATAAACAATTTATAAACCTAACTTCTTAGAAATTATTAACTTATTTGCAATGCTTTCTTTGATATATCCATCTTTAGCTTTATCTGATTTCCATCTGCCATGCGACTTAAGTAATCTGTCTGGAACTGAATTGTTGGCTGCAGCAGTAGCCCCACCACTTCTCAAACTGTGCAGCCCAAACTTGGTTTTATCGAGCCCTAATTCTTCTAAAACGCTAAGAACAATTTCACGTGCCCTTGTATAAGATAAAGGTTTGTTTATTTTGCATAACTCATGCTTTCCTTTTGATTTGAAAAATGTTAAAGATCTAAATATATACTGATCTGATTGATCAAAAAGTCCAGCAACTCTAAAATAACGGACTAAACAGTCCACAGGGCATAAAGATGAGCCTGTCTTAGCAATGATGACGACATTCCCTTGCCTATAAACATCAGTTTTGCTTTTTGGAAGTGTAAGCTCAATGTGAGAATCATGAAAGGAAATATCTGGAACTTTTATATGAGAAAGCTCGTCATATCGCAAAAATCCAGCATAACCCAAAAGCATGATAGCATAAAGTCTTAAATCTTTTAAATTATCGGACTGTCCATGTAGATCTATAACCTTTTGTAAAATTTGGGAGTTATTGGTTCTTTTTTGCTAACTGGCTTAGATAACATTCTCGTTCCTCCTTCTAGAATCATCAGTAAAAATTTATCGTCAAAAATGTCTTTATATAAGTTAATGTCGTGTACCCATTTTAAAGAATAATAAAATCCATTTAACACCGACGTAGACACATCTGATTGAATGAGAAAATTGAGAAAAATAGCGACTGTACTTACTGAAGCAGGCAAGGGCGACAGATTGTATTTAGCACACCAATCAGAAAATCTTTTGAAGTAACCTTTATATTTTTTACAAGTGTTATCACTTTTGCTAGCGTAAATAACATCAGGAATGGAAGATGCAAGACTTTTCAAATCAGGATTGACAATTGAATTAATAGACTGCCAATGTGAATTGTTTAAGATGAACTGAAATAGAAAAATGAAAAAATTACTAAAAGTCAAGAGTTTCCTCTTTAAGTGTTGAATAAAAATTAATAATGTCTATGCACAAACGTGACTAAAAAGAATATGCACAAACGTGACTTAAAACTTTTCATAATGATAAATAACGCACAGAGATTATAAAATCCTCAATGCCCAAGCGGGACTTCTAAATCCTTAAATGCCCAAGCGGGACTTATAGATAATGATCTTTGCCCAAACGGGACTTAAAAATCCTTAGTGCCCAAACGGGACTTAAAAATCCTTTGTGCCCAAACGGGACTTAAAAATCCTTAGTGCCCAAACGGGACTTTAAAACAAATATGTGTGCCAATATAAGGCTAAAACATTTCGGACCCAAACGGGATATATGATACGTGAGATGCCCAAACAGGACTTCAATTTTCAAATCAGACTAAAAGAAAATCAACTTGTGTCTAAACTTAATTTCCAAAGCAGATTAAATATGAAATATCGATTTAAAATGACAAAAATAATGTAAAATAATGAAGGAAGATAATTAATCAGAAATAAAAATTTAGGGAAAACATAGAAAGACGATAAAATTAACGAAAAGAAAAAAGAAATTGAAAGTTATTTAGCAAGTAAAATGATATGGGAAAAGAGAGTTGCATGTATTTATAAATACCATTAAACTTACGATGTGAGAGTTTACGGAAATCAATTCTCATGACCAAGACGTTAAATGTTAACTTAGAATCAGAGAAGATGCTAGATTTGTCAGACCCTAAGCCAAAAAATCCTGTAGGCTTTACATATTCTACATAGTCTTTGACAAATGGCAGAAAATCATTGTCTAAACTTGACCACAACATTGGCCAAAAACAAGCAGATGTCCATTTAGGGACAACAATCGTACCTTGCCCTTTACAAATAAACATATGATTCAAAGCTCGAGAAATCAAGTGTATAGGCGGCACGATCCAAACCTTATGCTTGGACCAGTCATAAGCGAATGAATCAACTCCACCTGTTCCGGGGCACCAATAAGCAGAATAAAATAAAGGCGTTTTATGATTATTAGCGTCTGCAAAAACGTCACAATCAAAAGGCCCCCAAATACTGTTAAAGTATCTGAAGTACAGATCTTGAACGAACCAATCATTAAAATCGAACATTTTGCTATAAAAGTCTGCGACTGTATTGTAATCTCGCGGCGCCCATTCTACTTCCAGAGAAATATTGTTTTTAATACAGAGACTAAAAATGCTAAAAGCTAAATTTTGAAGCTCTGATCTCATGCTACCCGCCTGTACAATTCTTACAACGTTTTGATTATCTGTATAAAGTTTAACGGACCGATTCCTTAAATCGGAAAGCAAAGATAACAATGTAATACGAACGGCAGATAGCTCTCTAAAAGTTGAACTTTTAACGGACTCTTCTGGAGACCACATTTTATGAACAATGTGGCTATTAGTTTGTACAGAGAAACCAGCGCAAGCATAACCACTTGCGTCCGTATAAATAATTCTCTCGGGTAGAAACTTCGATGCTAAAATGGTTTTATAGGGCAAAAACCTACAGTTGTCGAGCCAAAAGTCTAACTCAAGTAAAGCCGCATCTGTTAAATGTATCTTAGCGTCCCAATGATCGCTACTTGCTATTAGCATGAGCATGTTTCTAGACATAATTCGACATATATTCCCGAAACTTGGAAGAAAAGAAATGATTTTTCCTGTAACCCTGGCTAATTGCCTGGCTGTTAAACAATTGAAGTTTTTATAAACATCTAAAATGTTATCAATGAATCGATCTAGTTTGTCCATAGGAATTACCAAAGTTAGTTCACGCAAATTCCATTGAAAACCTAACCAAGTCAGAATTTGAGTAGGTTCCCACACGCTCTTATCGAAATTTGGAAAAAAGCCTGCATCTAAAAGATCCCTTTTAACCAAATTAGACAAATGCTTGCATTTCAAATAATCGGTATTAAAACCCCATCCATCGTCTAAATAAACTATCATACGGTAACCTTGTGACCGCCAATGCTTTACTAGAGGTCTAAGAACTTTAGAAAATACATGTCCTGCTGTAGATAAACCAAATGGTAAACATTTAAACATGAAATAACGAACGCCCGAGGAAAAATTCCAAGAAAATCCAACAAAGGTTTGATGCTCTTAATGAATAGTAATATGGTGATAACCCAATTTAAGGTCGAAAGAGAACATAAAACCTGACGATTGGACAAATTGAATAGCTTCTTGCACACCTTCAAATTTAAATATCCTCTTTTCATTGTACATGTTAACGTGTCTTAAATCTAATATCAGGCGTTTTTTACCACGTGTGTTGACCGAAACGGACAATGGATTTACTACTCGCGGAATGTGATCTTTGCACTCAATTACAACTCCGGATAATAAAAGTTCATTGATAGATGATTCAACGAAAGATGAATGATTTAAAGAAGAAGCGTTGTTTTTAAGAACAGCAGACGGCGGCGTTTCGAAAAAAGGAATTAAGTAACCAAATTCTATTACCTTTAGAACGAAATGATTAGCTTTCAAAGTATTCTTCCAAAAATCTAAATTATTTCGTAAATTGTCTACTTTAAATGAACCAAATTGCGAATTATGAACCTTGCTTTGACTTTCTAATTCATAATATCGAGAATGAGCTAAAAAAGGGGAAAAATTGTACTTAACTGCATCATTGTTTTTGTCCGGCTCCTGATGGATCTGTTGAAGATGACCTGGATCTCTTTGGACATTGATAGGCCCAGTGTCCCTCTCCATTACAGTAGTAACACCGCTCTCTTTCTGGTTGCCGTTGATTCGAGAAATACTCAGATTGGGAATAAATTTGTTGTGGTCTTGTTGAAGTTGGGCGGAAACCAATGGGGTGCTGATATGACTTTGGTTTATATACTTCTCTTGTAGATGCTGAGCTAGGCCTGCGAAAAAGCTCATCCTGTGAGAGATTCCCTGACTGGAGCTGTAATTGGTTGTTCTGAAGCGACTGATAAGGAATATAGCGATCGCGAGCCTTTTCTCTTCTTTTTACCTTTGCTCGATATTCGGCCTGTCGAAGTTTGGTGGCGTCGTCAGTGTTGTCAGTGATCGGGTCGTCGACGTACTCATCTACTACCTCCCAGCCGTATTTGTCCGCGATACGAAGAACTTTATTTCTCTCCTTCAATTGACCGGCGGCGTTTTCAATCAACTTAATAGCGGGACGAACTGAATCCGATTTAAGATGATTAAGAGCCTTTTCAATCTCATCTAGACGATCAGTATTAAATTTAAACTGCTTTTCATTGGTTTCGTACCTGAATTTTGGAAGATTTGGCGTTTTAACGGGTTGTGCAACTTCGCTCTCTCTTGAGGACATGCGAACATCAATCTCTCTAAATAGCTCGCCCTTATGCCGTTGTAAAGTTAAATCCAGATTTTGCGAAAACAAAGCTAAAGCATCCTAAGGTGAGAATCGAGAAGACCGCTGTCCATTACTAGAGTTGTCACGATTAGGCGAACTGGGTTGACTCATATCAAAGCGAGTTATAGTTGTCGAACTGGTCATGTGTGAAAATTTTTCTCGACGAATGTGAAGAGCGCGAAACTTGGTATAAATACCCATGAAACCAAATTACTCAATAATACAAAAGGGCACAATTCATACGCCACATAAAGAAATGCATTTTCCCCACCTATGTGGGTACAGAAAAATAGTCTATAGACTCGTAAAATGTTCCTCTCCACGGAAATCTTTAGTAAAAGGCGAAAGATTTATTCGTGGTGTTGAAGAGAAACCAGAGTGCTTGAAATTTGGAATTGCCAAAAGTCCCACTTTTGCACACATTTTACATACCTACGGTGAGCAAACATGAATCAGACTGCAAAAAGAAGGTTTTAAGCAATGGGGTCAGGCCGCTTTGCCCACAAAGCGACTGGGAAGTGTGCCCCAGGTGGTTGAATGGGGCAGCCCTGACATCGAGAGATGCGGGGTCGTCAGGCGATAATGCGGAAAACCTGACCGCAAACCATAGTGGTGCACCTTGTTGGAAAAAATGTCACGTTCCTGGCACGTTAAAGAACCCTGCTGCAGGTCTTGGTAAGAGTAGGACCCGTAGGATCCCCATGCAGGAGGTAAAATTTTCCGTCCCTACCCATCGCTCCTTTTTCCAGTGGCAGTCAAAACTCTCCTACCCGATTGGCCTTGTGTCCCTATTTTCTCCACTTCATCATCATTTCATGTTCATTGTATCACCATTTTCATGTTCATCTCCTGGATATAGCCGAAATCGTGCTGCTTGGGAGTAAAGCAATAACTAACTAACTAACTAACTGTTGCGTTTGCAAAAGATTCCTTCAAGTTGTAGGTGTCTTAAAAAAGCGTGATACATTCTGAGGCTCACCAACTTCAATTGATCCTTTCAGAATTAATTTGCCATCCAGAGAATCAAGTAACAGCGTAATATTGAAAGATTCTACCACACGATCAAAGGTTTTCAACTTCTACATTCACCCTGTGGATGTTATTATTCTTATGATATTTGGTTTAGATAAACTACACGCGAACTTCCAGACATCTTTACTGAGTTGTAATACCATTAATGGTTCATTTTTCTCTCCACGAACAGTTAATTTGGCAAATGCACCGTCAATGCATTAAGCAATGATATTCATTCCATTTAATCTACATTCTCTTTCAACATTTGCTGATATGTTTGAAGTTTGTTCGCTTGTGAAACTGTAGACGGTAAATACATATGCTACAGGACATGCATGTGGTATTTCAGTCTTGTATAATCTATCTAACACGGCTGGTCATCTCCTCACTCATAATAATTTCTTATGAAATACAAATGACAACAAAGTTCAAGACAATGAATTTTGTCTATTCAAGACTCACCTGAGGCGCTCTACCAAAAATATTAAAAAATGCCATACATTATATGATTATAAAGAGCATAAAACAGTAAAACCTAAAATACCAAACTAGGAACCAGATTATTACTAAGATGATCAACCTATGTCTGGGGTAGGAAGAATCTTAGGGTTAATACAATTTTTAAAATTAAGCTTTGATGTGTTCTCCAAAACAGAAGTGTTGGTGCCGGAGCGGACCAACTTCGGGGAATTAAAACTCTACCAGCAGTGCTAAACTTCACGGGTGATCGAAATACAAATGACAACAAAAATCCAGACAATGAATTTTGTTACGCCTGACGCGCGTTTCGTCTATTCAAGACTCATTAAAGGCGCTCTTCCAAAAATATTGAAAATGCCAAACACTATATGATTATGAAGAGCATAAAACAGTAAATTTAAACCAAAAATACCAGACTGGGGAACCAGATTATTACTAAGATGATCAACCTATGTCTGAGGTAGGAAGAATCTTAGACAATTTTGGAATTTAAACGGATAATAACAAACAATTCCGTGAGAAAAACTTCCGGTTATGAGAGAGAAAAGGAAAGGTGTCCGCCTCAAATTGTAAGTGTCCCTGTCTTTTCATATTCGCGGCATATGGTACAAATCATACCAGTATCCGTGTTTTCCAACCATTTGTAGGCCGATTTCCACGACGGAATAAATTCTCTCTTTCGTTTCTCAGTCTCGTATTTTTTTTTCGTTTTACCGCTTTTTCATAGTCAATTTAAGTCATAGGCCGTTAAATACGTTAGGTCTTGTAAGAAACGTTCTATATTGATAGTTTAAGTAACTAAAATACTTTTGAACCTGGGTTTTAAGATCCTGCTCCATGTAGCTATGATCGCTACTGGAAGCAGCCATTTGAATTCAGCGTACATTCGAAGTTTTGATTCACTAAAAACTGGGGGTTGTCAGGTCTATAATACGGAAACCCTGACTGTCGACCATAGTGGGCCTACGTGTGTGAAGAGTGCCACGCTTCATGCACGTAAAAGACACCCGTGCGGGTTCCAGGTGGCGAATAGGCCCGCAGCAGCGCTAAGCTTGTCGGTAAAAGTCCACTAAAGAGCGCTCAGAAACCCGACATCGGGTCAGGCCGCTTTGCCCACAAAGCGACTGGGATGTGTGCCCCAGGTGGTTGAATGGGGCAGCCCTGACATCGAGAGAGGCGGGGTCGTCAGGCGATAATGCGGAAAACCTGACCGCAAACCATAGTGGTGCACCGTGTTGGGAAAAATGTCACGTTCCTCGCACGTTAAAGAACCCTGCTGCAGGTCTCGGTAAGAGTAGGACCCGTAGGATCCCCATGCAGGAGGCTAAATTTTCCCGTCCCTTCCCATCACTCCTTTTTCCAGTGGCAGTCAAAACTCTCCTACCCGATTGGCCTTGTGTCCCCATTTCCTCCACTTCATCATCATTTCATGTTCATTGTATCACCAATTTCATGTTCATCTCCCGGATATAGCCGAAATCGTGCTGCTTGGGAGTAAAGCACTAACTAACGAACTAACTAACTAACGTAAGAGACCCCTTTGTGAACCGCCAAGTACTGCAACACATAGGCAAAATTTTTCGCCCTTACCCACCTTTTCCCTTTTCCAGTGGTTCTTTTAAATTTACCGGTCCTTTGTTTCCCACCTCATCCCCATATTTCGTTTATCATCATCATTATGTCTCCCCTTCCCAGAAGGGGGAGACATATTGTTTTTGTGTCAGTTCTTCTTCTTCTTCTTCTTCTCATACAAAGCGTGTCCGGGCCATAACTTTTTTATCCTTTGAGATTGGGCTTTGATATTTGGTATGTGGATGTATCACCATGAGACGATGTGTCACGAACCAGAATGACCTTCATATGACATTGTCCTTTGACCTCAAGGTTAAATTAATGCTTATTTTACATGGAAAGTGTGTCTGTGTCATAACTTTTTTTGTTCTTTGGCATAGGACTTTAATAATTAACATGTTGATGTTTCGCCATGAGACAATGTGTCGCATACCAGAATGACCTTGACCTTTGACCTCAAGGTCAAATTAAAGCTACTTTTACATGCAAAGTGTGTCCTGGTCATAACTTTTTATCCTTTGATATTTGGCATGTGGATGTTTCGCCATGAGACAATGTGTCGCATACCAGAATGACCTTCACATGACCTTGACCTTTGACCTCAAGGTCAAATTAAAGCTCTTTTCACATCCAATGTGTTCCAGGCCATTACTTTTTTGTTCTTTGACATAGGGCTTTCATATTTGGCATGTGGATGTATCACACCATGAGACGATGTGTCCTGTACCAGATGACCTTGACCTCAAGGTCAAATTAATGCTAATTTTATGTGCAAAGTGTGTCCTGGTCATAACGTTTTATCCATTGATATTTAGCATGTGGATATTTTGCCGAGAGACGATGTGTCGCGTACCAGAATGACCTTCATATGACCTTGACCTTTGACCTCAAAGTCAAATTAATGCTATTTTTACACATAAAACATGTCTGGGCCATATATATATTTTAATCCTATTCAAAAGGCTTTGAATTTTCACATTTTAATGTGTCATCATTGGAACAATGTGTCACCAACCTTAATGACTTTGACCTGTGACTTCAATGTCAAATAAATGCTTATTTGACATGCAAAGCCTTCCAGGCCATAACTTTTTTATCCTTTGACATAGGGCTTTAGAATATAGATGTATCATTATTAAAAAAATTGTTGTACGATGTATGTCATTGTGACTTTGACCTTTTGACCTCAAAATTGAACTTTTGTTATTCAAGGAAGGGGAGACATCAGTTTTAGTGTGCTAAAACAGTTTTTTCTAGTTTCATGTTCATTTTATCATCTTTTTCATGTTCATCGCCTGTAAATAGCCTATATAGTGTTGCACGGGCGTTAAACACCAACTCACTCACTCAATTAGTACAGCGCCGGTGAGAATATGAGAAATTTAAAAAAATTCTTTCTAATAAATAATAAAAAAATACGCAAAAATTAAAGTATTTATGTAAATTTACATTCATACTATACCTGAACCATTAGGTAGTAAGTCGAACTCACACATTGTTGATCTCGTTTTTAACGAGAGTTCACGTTTGGAATTATGGATGTTTGAATATTCATTACTTATCAAAAACAACGATGTATCCCGGTGTATTGGTAAATCGACCACCTATAATATGGGAGGATAATAAATGAATTATGTTCCAACTCACTCAATAAAAACTGTTTATTTACAGGGTTCCCACAATTTTTTGGAAACAAAATTCAAGGGTTTTTCAAGGACTTTTCAAGGGTATTGAGGTCATTATCAAGGATAAAAATAGTCCGCAAAAATTTAAAGAATCCAATATTTTTTGGCCTTTTAAGCTCACCTGGACCGAAGGTCCATGTGAGCTATTACCATCACTTGGCGTCCGTCGTCGTCGTCTGTCTTCGTCGTCTGTTAACATTTTTTCAAAAATCTTCTCCTCTGAAACTACTGAACAGAATTTAATGAAACTTGGTATGAATGGTCCTTAGGGTGTCCTGCACCAAACTTGTGTTTCAATTTTTGATCCGTCAAAAAACATGGCCACCGTTACTAAAAATAGACCAGGGGGGTCAGACTACTGTTTTTGGCTTGTAAATCAAAAAGTATAAGAGATAGATGAAATCTGATGCCACGCTACTGCTTCAGCATCAAAAGTTCTACATAAGTCATTTGGTCGAAGTTGTCAGATGATCCCTTATAGGGGTTACAGCCCCTTAAAGGTGAAAAATAGCGTTTTTGCATGTTTTTGGCCTATAGAATGAAAACTATTGTAGATAGAGAAAAGCTGTTGCTTGCTTAAATGTTCAGCTCATTTAGCTCTACAAAAGTCTCCATAGGGTCGAAGTTGTCAGATGACCCCTTATAGGGGTTAAAGCCCCTTAAAGGCGAAAAATAGTGTTTTTGGCCTATAGAATGAAAACTATTGCAGATAGAGAAAAGCTGTTGCTTGCTTAAATGTTCAGCTCATTTAGCTCTACAAAAGTCTCCATAGGGTCAAAGTTGTCAGATGACCCCTTATTGGGGTTACAGCCCCATTTAAGGCGAAAAATAGTGGTTTTTGGCCCGTAGAATGAGAACTATTGCAGATAGAGAAAAGCTGTTGCTTGCTTAAATGTTCAGCTCATTTAGCTCTACAAAAGAATTCAGAGGGACGAAGTTGTCAGTTGACCCTTTATAGGGGTTACAGCCCCATAAAGCCGAAAAATAGTGTTTTTTGCCTATAGAATGAAAATTATTGCAGATAGAGAAAAGTTGTTGCTTGCTTCAATGTTCAGCTCATTTAGCTCTACAAAAGAATTCATAGGGTCGAAGTTGTCAGATGACCCCTTATAGGGGTTACAGCCCCTTTAAGGCGATAAATAGTGTTTTTGGCCAATAGAATGAAAACTATTGCAGATAGGGAAAAGCTGTTGCTTGCTTAAAAGTTCAGCTCATTTAGCTCTACCAAAGTCGTCATAGGGTTGAAGTTGTCAGATGACTCCTTATAGGGATTACAGCCCCTAAATTAACATTTTTTTCATGTTTTTGGCTTATATAATGAAAACTGTAGCAGATAAAGAAATGAAAACTATTGCTGGAAGAGAAAAGCTGTTGCTTGCTTAAATGTTCAGCTTATTTAGCTCTACATAGTTCTTCATAGGGTTGACATCAAGACCAGGTGAGCGATTCAGGCTCCTGGGAGCCTCTTGTTTGATCAAACGGTCAACAAATCTGCATATTACAAAATTCCAGGGTTTTTCAAGGATATTTGATAAAATTCAAGGATTTTTCCAGGTTTTTTAACATTGAAATGAAATTCAAGGACTTTTCAAGGTTTCCTTGAATTCAAGGATGGCGTGGGAACCCTGTATTTAGTACAGCGCCGGTGAGAATATGAGAAATTTATATAAAATCTTTCTTATAAATAATTAAAAAATACGCACGGTTCATACCCGCGCGCGTTTTGGTATTTGTAATAGCGCAAAAATTACAGTATTTATGTAAATTTACATTCATACTATACCTGAACCATTAGGTAGTAGGTCGAACTCACACATTGTTGATCTCGTTTTAAACGAGAGTTCACGTTTGGAATAATGGATGTTTGAATATTCATTACTTATCGAAAACAACGATGTATCCCGGTGTATTGGTAAATCGACCACCTATAATAAGGGAGGATAATAAATGAATTATGTTTCAACTTCTTTATAAACTCTCAAACCAGAGCGATCAACTTATTTTAAAGGCCCAAGCGGCCCCACAACAAGCACTGGCCCATCGGGCTTTCCTGCATTTAAATTCACTGGCCCTGTCCAAATTTGACTGGCGACGAGCAAGCGTTTTAGTCGACCCCTGAGTCACTGTCACATTTAGCATGTTTTATTACATATTTGTAGTGTATATCGCCATGCAGCGTAAAAATGATTTTTACAATCAATTTCATTTTCCTGTGACTGAAGTAAAAATTTTTGGTCAAAAACTTTTTCACGAGTCTTTTTCTGATGCTTTCCGTCGATTTGTAGTTGTTTTACTGAAGCACTAACACAAAATGTTGCCCTTGACTGTTTGAAATAAGGTGCAGGGTATAAATTTGTCATTTAGGGATAAACAACAAAAAAAACCTAAACATTATGAGAGAGGAATGGTTTTGCGGGAGAGAAGTAAAACTTTATTGAGCTATATGCCTTTTTGGTAATGCTGCTTAATGTATAAAAAAAAAAACATATAGAGAAATCGTACTTATAATTTTATGTTCCCGTGAGTTAATGCTTTAAGACAATTCTTCACATAATTGCAGTAAATGTAAAGCGCATAGCGATTAATGTTTGCATGTTCTGTCTTAAATATTGTTAACAAAATTGTTTCCCTTGTATATATATTATAAAATGCCATAGTCAGACCTTTAAACATTTTTCAACGTCACTTTAGGCATAATATTAATCGAAGCGTAATTGAATATCATTTCAGACACGTCAGTTCTGAATACCTGATTATGTAAGTGTCTTCAAAGACATACAGATCTACGGTGTCTTACATTGTATTAGGCACGGACCATTAGATTTTCTGGGGGTGGCCTGGGATTTTACCTTGAGCCGGGAAATTTTTTTCGCCCGCTTTGCGGGCCAGATTATTTTTTTTCACACACATATTAAGCAAGGAAATTTTGTTGGCAAGATTATTTTTTTTCAATTGGCAAGATTGAGACCAGATTATTTTTTTCAACCTAGGTGCTGGCCAGATTATTTTTTTTTACAAAAATCAGGGCCGGGAAATTTTTTTCAAAAAAATCCCAGGCCCCCCCCCAGAAAATCAAATGGTCCGTGCCTTAACAAATGAAACGGTAAATCTTAACTCATGTTTCTGCTTTATTTCAGCATACATTTCTGCTATTCGATTTTTTTGTTCCTCGGTGAAGTTCTCTGTCCTGTCTGCTTGCCGAGTTGCAAATTAATAAAAACATGTACTCCTTTTTAAAATTATGGTTTTGAAGTTTCTCGCTTTCGTAATATAGAACTTAAATATATTTTGACCTAGCGTTATGACGCGGACAATTGTGTACATTTTAGATTTCTATCGTCTGCTATGTATTTCTATCTATTTAACATGTTATCGAAAGTAAATTACTACAAAAAGAATTAATTTTACACAGTTTATATTGAAATTCGTCTAATACATATACCATTGGAATGCATTTGGTGTGAAAGGATATTATTTTCCATAAGGTAAAATACATCTATTTCAGTAGCGATATACTTTTGTTATATTAGGGGAATTTATAAGCACGTGTTGTTTTTTCGATAAAAAGAATTCGCTACGAATGCACCGACTGCTGCAAATCATACAGCCAGAAAGCAAGACTTATTTATCACAGAAATACAGAATATTCGAGTAACCCAAAATGTGCAAATTGTGAAAAGAACTTTTCCAATGACAGGGACAAAAGTAGAAACGAAGAAGTCCAACATTAAGGAAAATTAAGTTTTCAGTGTGATCACTGCAGTTCAAATTTAAAGAAAAAAACAAGTTTGTGGGGGCATATAAGAAAAAATCACGGAGAAAAATTAAAATGTAGCCAATGCAGTTCCGAATTTTCTTATCAACATACCTTAAAGAACATTTACGAGTCGTACATACAGAGCTCGATAAAGAGAAGGAAATACACAGATGTATTGAGTGTAATAAAACCTTTAAAAACAAAGAGAGCGCGGGACTTTCATGTCAAGACACATCACACCGATGCAACTGTTATTATGTGTGAAGTTTGTGCCAGGGATTTTAAATACCATTCAACGTATAGACTCCACAAATCAAGAAAACACCAAGAAAAAAATATAATGAGGTGGAAATAAGACTGACTTTCTCTTGAGAATGGCATATTGTTTTTCTTTTATGACTTTTTCGTGTTTATATTGCTTTCTTAATTTTTTTGGAAGACATTTCACTTGGAAGAGTTTACTTGTTTCCATGTTCAGTATGTATACTTTTATTCACTCAGGAAGAATAATTTTTGTCTCGCCTGCGAAGCAGAGCGGGACATAGGTGTTACTTTACCCGCGGCGGCGACTGCGGCGTTAACTTTTTGAAAAAGTTTTATGAGCACCTCCATATCTCAAGAACTATAGGTCCTAGGTTGATGAAACTTGGTATGCATATGCCCCAGTATTAGGTTAGCACAGTTGCATCCCCATCTTTTGACCTTGACCTTGATATTCCGGTTGAGTGACTTTGACAATTTTCAATACATATAATAGCAATGGAAAAGTTTTGCGAGCACCTTCATATCTCAAGAACTATAGGTCCTCGGTTGTTGATGAAACTTGGTTTGCATATGCCCCAGTAGTAGCTTAGCACAGTTGCATCCCAATCTTTTGACCTTGACCTTTATTTTCCGGTTGAGTGACTTTGACATTTTTCAAAACATATAATAGCAATTTTCAATACATATAATAGCAATGGAAAAGTTTTGCGAGCATCTCCATATCTCAAGAACTATAGGGCCGAGGTTGATGAAACTTGGTATGCATATGCTCCAGTAGTAGCTTAGCACTGTTGCATCTCCATCTTTTGACCTTGACCTTAGTTTTTCCGGTTGAGTGACTTTGATTATTTTGCATATATTTGCACTGTTTAAGTTCTTTAAACATCTTTTGATCTCAGAAATTGAAAATCCATGTAAATTCAAAATATAGTGGAAGTAAGAAAGAATAATTGTTCTTGATGGTGCCGGCAGGCGAGACATACTTTCGTGTTAACTCTTGTTTTGACTGTTTTATACTGATCTCATAGGGAGTGTAAAATATAAATGCTTTTGCTTTAAGCAATCTTTTGTTTGATCGGCCATATGAATTTGAACATTCAACCAACTGATATCAACGGCCACAAGGTTTTGTTTAACTGTTTATACCATGTTACCAGAATAGATGCGTTGAATCGACTGATAGTGACATGAGGGGTATGTTGTAACAAACAGGAACTGTTGCCCTTCCAGAGCACTTAAGTTCACTTTCGTTCTTATTTTTATTAGCACTGTTGGCTCGAAACTGGTTTGTTTTCTGTTTTGTGCTATTCTCCTTTTTGCATGCTGTTTTTTTAACTATTCTTTCATTGTGTACTGATTTTGTGCTTTTCTCCAATGTGTGTTTTTATTTTGTGCTATTTTCCTTTGTGTGATCTGTTTTTTGTGTGTTCTTTTTGTGCTATTCATTTTTGAGTGTACTTGTTTTATGCTATTCTTCTCCGAGTGTACTGATTTTATATTTGCCCTGTTGGAATTTTGACATTCGAATGCCTCATTTGTACCTCTCTGCTTCTGTCATAATATACCCTTTGACTGTGACTAAACAAATTATTTTGATATAACCAACAATGTAAGCAATGATAACAAGAGGCTCCCAGGAGCCTGAATCGCTCACCTGGTCTTGATGTCAACCCTATGAAGACTTTTATATAGCTAAATGAGCTGAATGTTTAAGCATGAAAAAGCTTTTCTCTATCTGCAATAGTTTTCATTCTAAATAATCAAAAAATACTATTATTCAACTTTTAAGGGGCTGTAACCCCTATAAGGGGTTATCAGACAACTTCAACCCTATGAAGACTTTTGTAGAGCTAAATGAGCTGAACATTTAAGCAAGCAACAGCTTTTCTCTATTTGCAATAGTTTTCATTCTTTAGGCCAAAAACACTATTTTTCGCCTTTAAGGGGCTTTAACCCCTGTAAGGGGTCATCTCACAACTTTTTTCTCTATTTGCAATAGTTTTCATTCTATACGCCAAAAACACTATTTTTCGCCTTTAAGGGGCTGTCACCCCTATAAGGGGTTATCAGACAACTCCAACCCTATGGAGACTTTTGTAGAGCTAAATGACCTGAACATTTAAGCAAGCAACAGCTTTTCTCTATCTGCAATAGTTTTCATTCTTTAAGCCAAAAACACTATTTATTGCCTTTAAGGGGCTGTAACCCCTATAAGGGGTCATATGACAACTTTGACCCTATGGTTAGTTAGTTAGTTATTGCTTTACTCCCAAGCAGCACGATTTCGGCTATATCCGGGAGATGAACATGAAAATGGTGATGCAATGAACATGAAATGATGATGAAGTGCAAGAAATGGGGACACAAGGCCAATCGAGTAGGATAGTTTTGACTGCCACTGGAAAAAGGAGTGATGGGTAGGGACGGGAAATTTTGCCTCCTGCATGGGGATCCTACGGGTCCTACTCTTACCGAGACCTGCAGCAGGGTTCTTTAACGTGCGAGGAACGTGACATTTTCCCAACACGGTGCACCACTATGGTTTGCGGTCAGGTTTTCCGCATTATCGCCTGACGACCCCGCATCTCTCGATGTCAGGGCTGCCCCATTCAACTACCTGGGGCACACATCCCAGTCGCTTTGTGGGCAAAGCGGCCTGACCCCGATGTCAGGTTTCTGAGCGCTCTTTAGTGGACTTTTACCGACAAGCTTAGCGCTGCTGCGGGCCTATTCGCCTCCCGGGCCCCGCACGGGACTTGACCCTATGGAGATTTTTGTAGAGCTAAAAAAATCTCCATAGGGTCAAGTCCCGTGCGGGGCCCTATGGATATTTTTGTATAGCTAAATAAGCTGAACATTTAAGCAAGCAACAGCTTTTCTCTATCTACAATAGTTTTCATTCTTTAGGCCAAAAACATGCAAAAACGCTATTTTTTACCTTTAAGGGGCTGTAACCCCTATTAGGGATCATCTTTACAACTTATGGAGACTTTTGTAGAGCTAAATGAGCTGAACATTTAAGCAAGCAAGAGCTTTTCTCTATTTGCAATAGTTTTCATTCTATCGGCCAAAAACATGCAAAAACGCTATTTTTCACCTTTAAGGGGCTGTAACCCCTACAAGGGATCATCTGAAAACTTCGACCAAATGGAGACTTTTGTAGAACTTTTGATGCTGAAGCAGTAAGCTGGCATCATATTTCATCTATCTCCTAAAATTTTTGATTTACAAGCCAAAACAGTAGTCTGACCCCCCTGGTCTATTTTTAGTAACGGTGGCCATGTTTTTTGACGGATCAAAAATTGAAACACAAGTTTGGTGCAGGACACCCTAAGGATCATTCATACCAAGTTTCATTAAATTCTGTTCGGTAGTTTCAGAGGAGAAAATTTTTGAAAAAATTGTTAACAGACGACGAAGACAGACGACGACGACGGACGCCAAGTGATGGTAATAGCTCACATGGACCTTCGGTCGAGGTGAGCTAAAAATATGGGATGCTTGTTCAAAAAGTCACTCATTTGAAATACAAAAATGAAATTTGCCTTCCTAGCAGTCGATCTCCTCATCTTGCAATTTATCTGCTGACAGTAAATCGTGCAAATGACCCCGAAAACCAATCCACGATTTTCAATGAAAAAGAACATCTTAGACAAATAAAAATTTGAACAATTAACATGAACAATACATTTACCTATACACCACCCCTGAAAAGATTCATGGTTTCAAACAGGCATATCTAAAATGTAAAATTTTAAGTAAAAAAATCATATACTAGTACTGTAGTAAAAATCGAATGAAAAAAGTTCAATTCAAAAGAGAGAACATGGCATAAACATGTTCAAAATACCTTGCTGAACAGGTACTCCTTACTTATTAAACAGTAAGAACCGAATCAAATTAAACATATCTAGAAGTTCATTTGTGCACCTAGTGATGACTCAAGAAGCTTAGTTTCTTTTTAACAACCATTCGAAACATTTTTCGCTAGACAGAAAATGACCCGCAACCCGATAAAATCATGTAATAATGTCATGGACATCATTGTGAACCTATGATCGCTGGATACTCATACCTTTAAAGGCACTTCCATTGTTGAAAATGAATAGCCTAGACTTTTTAATGGGACACTAAAAAGGACAATTTATCTGCACGTGTTTATTTTAACACATCGTCTGTCCGTTTAGTCAAATTCTTTTTCTAGTCTTTTTGATGGTAACAATTGAGCTTCAGTTTGAAGCATATACTATGAAATGGATACCGATCGTTAATGATCAAATGAAATAACTGTAACAAGAATTATTCTTGACGCTGGTCGTGTTGTCTTCTACTTCACTTTGATTTTTTGAAGTAATACTGCTATTGTCTACGACTTCACTATGATTGTCTGAACTACTAGTAATATTAGTATCGTGTAATAATTAATCAGGTACATGCATGGGTTCCAATGGTATATTGATTTGCTTATTCGGAATTATTTGTGATGATGATCGATCATATTTTCGTCTCTTTTCTCGAAGTTTTTTCTTCCCTGTTGTTAGTTGGGTCTTACTTTTCATTCTATCTGGATAAATTAAATAATAAACTAGGTATAATTGTGTTGGGATGCCAACACACAAGTCGCCCAAAATCGCCTTGGATAGAGTTCCATTCAAATCAGTGCATCAAAAGAAGTCTAGAAATCAAATTTCGTTGAAATCGGACAAAGTTGACGTTTTTAGGGGGGCGGGTGTAGTAAAATGGCCGCCATTTTAAAACCGGGAGTCGGATTTCAAATCCGGTCGCAGATTTGAATTCAGCATACCCGCTTAACTCAGATGACCAATTTTCAAGACGATCCGATGAAAAAAAATTTTCCGCCCACTTTTTCCGACGGCCGCCATTTTGAAACGGCGGCCATCTTGAAAATTTCAAAACATGATTACACGCCTTTGAGTGACCCACTATCCAATCCAACAAGTGTTATTCAATTTCCTTGAACTGTTTTCTTGTATTAGGGAGGACAACTTTACGATAAAGAATCAGAAGAATAATAATAATAATAAGAAACGGTGCAAAAACAATAAGTCTCCCAAACTTTGTTTTGGGCGACTTAATAACACATACACGTCAATGGTAAATTATGTGCTCAACGATTTACTTTTTACTTCATTAAAAATGCTATGAGTTAAATAAGGGATCGTAATGCATTTAAGTGTAGAGTTCAATTAGTTGAACATTTTAGCAGTCAAAAGCTTTTATTTTTATTTTTTCAACAGTTTGCCAGGGGTGATTAAAAAGCTTCCATCATATTGAGTTTTTGTAGGGCTTAACTACATGTAACTAAGCAATATAGTAATTTAAAGGTTTTTCTCTAGCTTTAAACGGTTTGCAATACAATGTGAAAAAAAATTGTGAAAATGGACAGTTGTGTCGCTGTTAGTGGAATAACTCCTAAAACCGACATACAACTTCGACCCTGTTACAGATTTTGTAGATCTTCATGCGTCTAGCAATTTGCAATTATTTTCTTTATTTGGAAAAAAATCAGGAAAAGTGGCAATAACTGATACATGGGTTGTCGATCTTCCTCAAAATGCTGCACACTTTTAGCATATGCCATAATTTTGATATCTGTGTCCGTTTTTGAGTAATTTGCAAAGAAACTGCAATTTACACCTATGTTCTTTTTTTAGCCGTGGCGGCCAAGTTATTTCCAATCAAAAAATTCAAATGATATTATTGTACCTCTAATTCCAAGAAACAGTACCAAGTTTATGGTGTCAGAGTAGTGAACATTTGAAAAAATTAACGGGTGCTTTTTGTGCAAGGAGGCATTGTTCTACATGTTGTCAACATTTCTGCAACGCATTCAATTGCTTAAAGCCTTCTTTTAGCAGTGTAAAATGTGTGCAAAAAGGGGGGGCGTTTGGCCAATCAAATTCTGTAACTTTGGTTTCTCTTCAACACCACAAATAAATCTTTCGCCTTTTACATTTTAAGAAGACTGTTACTGTAATAATATTTATATAAAAATTTTGAATGAACTCAAGGTTAGAATTAATGCAGATTTTTATCAATTGCAAGGATTAGAATTTAATGATTAATGACGACAAACTGATTTTTTTTTGTAATGTTGATATTGATAGTGATGAAATTACTATAAATTGCTGTTGAATGTAAATTGTGTATTGTAAATTGCTATTGATGTAATTGTGTATTGATGTAATTGTGTATTACTTGTACAATGTATTGTCTGTGATATTGTGTTTTTATTATGTATTGTAAGAAGCAGAGGTACCAATGGAGTATCCGAATGTCAAAAGTCCGAAAGGGCAGAGACAAAACCAGTAAACACCAACAAGAACGGGCCAAAACAGACAACATGTAAACCATGGAAACACAAAATAGCTGAATATCAATCAACAACGCGAACTCCAGTCGAAACAAGAATGAACTCGGGTGCTGCGGAAGCGTAGGCAGTTCCTGTTTGCTATAGCACACCCGTCGCGTTGCCAATAGTCCATTCAGCGTGTGTCAAATCCGGTAATGGAAGACAAAACAAAACCCTATGACAAACCAACATCTGCACTCATCTGACATGTCTGAGAGATCGAAATCCAATATTTGTCTATAAGTTGAATGTACTTGTATATACATGATTTTTTGAATAAAAACGTTTAAAAACTAAAAAAAAATTCCGTGGAGAGTAAAATTTAACGAGTCTAAAGAGCGCTCAGAAACCTGACATCGGAGTCAGGCCGCTTAGCCCATTAAGCGAGTGGGATGTGTGCCCCGGGAGGTTTAATGGAGCAACTCTGTCAAAATGAATGCCGGGGTCGTCAGTATATAAGTAGAAAACCTGACCGCAAACCATAGTGGCCAACGTGTGTGGAGAGTGCCACGCTTAATGCACGTAAAAGACCCCTTTATGGACACACATAGGCTAAATTTTTCGCAAATACCCACCTCTCCCCTTTTTCTGTGGTTCTTCCAAATTAACCGTCCTTTGTTTCAAACTGCAACCCAATGTTTCATTTATCATCATCACTCATGATCATTTTATCACCCTTTTCATGTTCATCGCCATTAGATAATTTATAAAGCATTGCACGGGCGTAAAACACCAACTCACTCACTGCAAAGCAGGTGCCTGTTTTTGTTTAATAGAGTGCCTTTAGTGACCTTGAATATGGCAGTATACATTTTGCATGTTTTTTTAAAGCCCTGTGCTGGAAATACTGTGCAAATACTACAGAGTGGCATGACAATGGTTAACGCAGACAAACGGTCTGGAAAGGACTTTTTACTGAAACAGATGCGGAGGTGCATGTCAAACCGATTTACTCCTTTTCTGTACGTACCCAAAACGTACATTTTTCCTCAGCTTTTCTTGGTTTGGCCTTAGTTGCTGAGATAAACTCTTCAAAATGATAACCACTCTTTTGATAACGTTGCCAACCTTTCTGTCACGCATAAAACCTTCTTTTTGCAGTCTGATTCATGTTCGCTCACCGTAGGTATGTAAAATGTGTGCAAACGTAGGACTTTTGGCCATTCCAATGTTCAAACACTCTGGTTTCTCTTCAACACCACGAATAAATCTTTCGCCTTTTACTAAAGATTTCCATGGAGAAGTTTTGGAACCTTACGCGAGAATGGGTTCCGCTTATGATACAAATACTGTATCAAGAACCCTGAAGTTGGATTTCGACGGGCCAAGGCGGGTTAACACCAGGCTGAAGGTGTGTTGGATGAATGTTTTCCCTTGGAACAGATAGAAGGCTTGTACAGAAGTGGGTACGGAGACGATGAGAACTGGCAGGCGCTACTTAAGACAGACACTGTTGTCGAAAGATTGGACAGAATTGGTAATTTCGAAGGCAAGGACGGAATGAGGATCGAAGCTTGCAGAATTAACAGAATGAAGGTTAAATTCAGAATTCATTGGTATTCTGTTCACCTGAAATCGGAACTTGTGGAATCATACATGGAGAATTTTGGAAAGGATGTGCGTCTACGCTACCATGAAGAAACGTATAAGGGTCTAAGGTTGAAGACTGGTGCCATAGATGGAGAAATTGTGTGTTCTATCAAAGAAAAAGACTCTATACCATATGTTACCAATATAAGAAACAGAAAAATACTAGTAACTGTGATGGGTAGAAAGGCACATTGTTTTTTGTGCAAGGAGGTGGGGCACACACGAGCCAATTGTCCCAACATAGAGGAAGAAGAAGCAGCTGGGCCTTGGTTTGGCGGCAGAAATTATGCTGCAGTCGCTAGGCCATCTGAAGATGCCCTACCAGTAAGCCAGAGCACTGGAAGGGAGGAAGAATCTGGTCGAGTAATGGAGGAGCTTGGTTCTATGGGTCCCCCGCAAGACAAGCGCGGGAGCGGACAGGAGCTTGGTTCCATGGGTCCCCCGCAAGACACTCGCGGGAGCGGACAGGAGAATGGTATAATGGGTCCCCCCCGCAAGACAGGCGCGGGAGGGGACTGGTTCGTTAGATGATGTCGGACCGTCAGACGATCACCAGATGACCGTGATTGAGATAGACGAGCGGCCGAGAAGAAAGAGAACTCAGGAAATTCAGATGAAATTGTGGACAAAAAAACCCGATGATGTTACCCATGAAATCCCCTGTGGACTCTTGTGATTCTCCCCCTTTGAATCCACTTGACTTAAATACCCCGGATACGATGCTTAATTATGGATATTCCCCTTAAACTGAATTGTTTTTTGCACATGGACTGTGAATTGATACAATTCAATACCGTGTTCTTTAGTTCCACATCTGATAGGGCTGCTTTTATTTCCTGACGCATTTCATGTGAGTGGTCGTCTATTTCCTGTTTAGCGTTATTGACAAGGTGGCCAAGGTGGTTCATGTCTTGTGCACTCCTTTCTTTAAGTTCATCAAATACATTACTTAGGCCCTGTAGGTCGTTGCTATGAGACGCAATTGAGCTTTTGATGTTGCCTATTTCTCTTTTTATTGCAAGATTGTCCGTTTTAATTGATTGAACTCCCTGATTTTGAGTTTTTGTTTTTTTTCAGATTTTCCACAGAAACCTCTATTTCACCCACTTTACTTTTCATTTGGGTATAGCTTGCTGATAGGCTCGCAATGGCTGCGCTTAGTTCGTAAATATGTTGTTTTCAATAGTTAATAACCGATTATCGATTTTCACCATAAGATTGTATAGAGATTCGACGGATATTTCATGTCCACCCTCATCCTCAGTGTTTGTAGTTTGTTCCACGTTTTCCATGTTTTCCCACTCCTCTAGACCCTCACACATTTGTTGATCAGTTCTCAGTCGAGGACACTAAACGATAATACTTCGGGTTACCTCGGGAGTTTACATTTACTAATTGGTTTGTTTATGCTGACAATATATACGAATTTAGCTATAAGAAGTATATTTTTCTCTAGTCTGCTGCGATTTCAGAAAGTCGAAACATTGTCAAAATGCATCCTTCAGTTCCTTTGTTTTGTGTTGGTCATTAAATGTAGAAAAAAAAACTTATCTGAGCAGCGACGAGACGTACCTTCCTTTCGTCCACTCAGAACTCACTTTCGATAAATATTCCAGGTTCTATTGATAATTGTAAGATTTCTTTATTTGCTGATGATAGCACTGGTACATGTATTTGAACTACAGATTATAGTATTAATATATTTTTGTATTTAATTGATATTTTTGGTAAAGCGTCTGGCTCGAAATTGAATAAAAATAAAACAAAAGGATTATGGCCTGGCGCATGGAAAGATAGAACAGATAATTATCGCTTTGGAATAGATTTTGTGGAAAGTTTAAAAATTGCAGGAATAAAATTTGGAAGTGTAACGCAAGATGATATATGGAATTGTATAATGTGGAAGTATAGAAGTTTGTCTTTATTGGAAAAAGTTATTGTTATTAATGTTTAAGCTTGTTCTAAGTTATGGTATGTTGGTAGTGTTTTAAATATGTCTAAAGTTTATATTAAGAGATTTCAAAAGTTAGTTTTTACATTTTTATGGAATAGTTCGAGAGAAACCATAAGCAAGAGATACTGTGTATTTAGATAAATTATTAGGTGGATTAGGTGTTGTTGATATAGAAATTAAACTTCGATTTTACGATTGAAACATTTACATGATGTTATTAATAAGAGAGAGGCTAGGTTTGTATTTTTTCGATTTACTTTATTGGATTTAAATTGCGTGATTATATTAAAGATTTTATGTCATTATCGATTCCGCATTGTGATGTTTTGACCCCGTTATAAGAAGTGTATTAGTGTTAGTTATTCCCCTGAGTGCGGATGCCCGATGGGGGATAACTGATTTATACCACGGGAATGTAGAGGGTGCTAAATGAAAGTTTATGATAATTAATGAGGGGGGTCTTTCAGGAATGTAGCCTTATCTACTGATAAAGCATGATTAATGCAGGGTATCTCGTTACATTTTATGACATAGTGGTATAAAGGATTTAAATGTATTCTTAGAATGTAAACACCCTACCTAATGTATACTTGACATTTGATCGCGAGTTGGTCGCAAATGGCATAAATTAGGACGCCTCAAACTTTGCAAGGTAAGACAAACATCATTATGAAATGATTATTTATTATTTAGTTGCACAGTTCGGGGGCCTGTTGATAAAGTACCATTCTTTTTAAATTCGGTCCAGTCATTTTATCGTTGGACGTGTTTTAATGAGATAAAAGGGGGATGTCTTAAGGGTAAACATTGCATTTTCTGTGTTGTTTTCAAGTAAGGTCGTGTTTTCTTCTTTTATCCACTTTTTTTAAATGCTGCTTTTAACAATTGTTCTTATTCAAGATTTAACTTGCTTAAGAATATGATTTTCGATGAAAAAAATAAGGAACACACAATTTTTATATGTGTAGATGAAGAACAAGCTTTTTCGTTAAGAGGTTGTGCGTTTCCTTTGTTACAATTAGTATAAGACGATCACAGGCGTTTGGGTCCAGTTTTTCTTTCTTTTTATTATTAATAACGTGTATATCAAAATAATCATATCGTCTATATACTATTTCCACTTTCCACAGGCGTTTGGTTCAGGTTTTTTCTTTTCAGGGGCGGATCCAGGATTTTGTCAGGGGGATGTCACCACAGGGACTTGACTACAAACGATTATTAATAAATTTACTAACATATATATGTATACTATCCATGGCCATATACTAAAAAATCACAAGGGAACCAGGCCGCCATCTTGGATTTGTTTACTTATTGTTAAAATCTTACTTTCTATAGAATAAATTCTCAATTTATCTGTCTTCTTTTAACTTTAAGAAATGTAAAAATGATTTCTCTTTCCAACGAGACCACTTTCATTTGTGTCAGTGTCGTAGTTTTGCCTCTATACCTGTAGAATCAGCAAAGTTTTTGTATTTTCCGCCGAAAGCAACGTAACTGACGATTTCGTCAAATTTTGTGTTTGCCGCCAAGGGAGATAATTAATCGCGATCCTTGGAATAGCGGAAAAGTCTAGAGGTATACCGAAATGTAAACAAAAAATATGGATGGTGAACAAGAATTAGTTTAGAAAGCAATATTAAAGGGTCACAACATAGTTCTGACAGGACAAGGAGGGACTGGAAAGACATTTTGCGTAAAGAATGTTGTTGATCTATTGTTACTCCAAGGAAAACACGTTGGGTTGACTTGTTACACGGGGATTGCGTGCCAACAATATCCATCATTCATGAAACCAATGACCCTACATAAATATTGTGGTAAATATTCGTGCATAGAATTATAAATTGATGAAGGCAGTATAATTTTTAACAATGAAATAAACCAATTCTCACATGTATATATAAAAATCACAAATTATGATCACACATAAGCTGCTAATATATAATAAAGTATATTTACACTGTACATATACATGTATGACCCCCCCTCCCCCAAAATTACATGTAATGTATGGATCTGGGGTTTAAAACAAAAATTTAAGAAACACCAGATTAGCATTGTCAGCATACATTGTGCTGGTGTTTGCATTTTTAAAAAATAACAACCAATTAGAGGCACCAATCAATGGGGCATTCGAGTGTCAAAAGTCTGAAAGGGCAACGACAAAACCGGCAAAAACAACCAAGACAGGGGGTCCAATCGAATTGGTAATTGAAACGTGTATTTTGGTAAGTGAAGTAAAATATGGCGGATTATCGCCGCTTGGAAAGTGACAGGTCAGTTGAATTTAGTGTCGTACCGACGTATATTTTCTCAAATAAAGTAATGAACACTGCCATTCGGCAATAGCATAATTCAGGAGTTCGTGTATATCGTTATTAATATTTATTTTACTGTATTTAAAAAGTTATTGAAAGAAACCCTACGACGCATTGGGGCAAAATCTGGCACGTCAAATTTCTAAGGCTGATATCTTGACTTTAAATAAACTTTAAGTAGAGTTTTTGGTACCAAAATGTTCCTAATTGATAATCTTTCGTTCTCTTAATTTATGAATCCCACCAGTATAAGATTTCAACGTCTTTTTGTGAAATACGCATTTTCTTGGTAAGTGGATCCCAGTGAACGTTAAAAATGGTAAGTGCACAGTCAAAAGCTTTTTTCAGAAGATAGCTAAAACACAGAAGCAACGTGGTCCAAATCCAAACATTTTACTGAATAGAAGAAAATGAGACGCGACACAACCTACATTATAAACGTATATTTTAAATATCCACAATGGAAAACAGCCAGCAGCCTTCAATGTGACCAGCGGTCGCTGCTCGCTGTTTTTCAATGGGCCCCTGGATTAAAAATAAAATACATATGATTCAAGCCCAATCCCAAAGTGCATTGAAAGACCCTCTTCTTGACAAAAAAACAATTAACATAAATTCGACTAAATACAAACATAAGCTTTGATAAAGATTCCTGGCTTAGGACAGACACATTAAAATGTGGCGGGGTTAAACTAGCGCCAACCTTCCCCCCAATGAAATCAATAACAAAGCACAAACTAACACACAGTAAAAATCAAATCGATAGAAGTTCAATTCAACAAGAATTTTTACTGAAATACACTTGAAGACATTATCTATCAAACTACTAAAGCTATTACAGAAGGTTTTGTTAAAATTGCAAAAATCGTACGGCCAAGACAAAGTCCAAAATAAACATTTTATGAACGGCGGTTCTGCTGTAGTCAATTGCATGACATTTCTTTCTATATAATCACGAAAGCCAAAATTCCTAAACAGTGGAAGAGAGGACTGATTGTACAGATTTATAAAGGCAGCGATAAGCTTATAATTCAATATTTAGGAATTCACCTGACAGTTACATTACGGAATATCTTTACTTTCCTGCGTTTTCCCCAAACTTTCGATCAGATTATTTTAAATCGCTTACAGTCTCATGTATGAACTACCGGAATTTTCCTGAATCAACTTCAGCAAGGTTTTCAGAGAGCCTGGGTTGTAGCATAGTTCATTTTTCATGCAACATTATATCACTATGTTGAACTAAATACTAGAAGTATATTTGTATACCACCTTTCTGGACAGGTATAAGGGACAGTGTGACTGTTTAATCTAAATGACAAAAGGTAGAGTTTAGATGATACACTAGTATGTCATATAGAGATACAGAAAGTGCAATTGTTGAATGAATCAATGCCAATCAGAATATTTTGCAGCACATGTCTGAAGGTGTAAGACAGGGAGGAGTTCTCTCTGGTTTATTGTATAGTGTTTTTATAATTTTGACAAACTTACTGAGAAAATTGTAATAGTAAATGGTACTTAATGGGTATAAATAATTTCACTTGTTGTGCAACTTGTCTTGCTGGTGACATTGCATGCTTAGCTATCGCTAAACTTGAGCAGGTTTAGACATTTGTTTACACAATGCAAATGCATGTACAAGTCATGTCAAGGACTAAACTTATGTGGGTCTTTAAGAAACACATCGGTCCAAACTAAGAATGGAATTTGTAACCAAATACTAGTAACTCCTATCACAGAAAACAACAAGCGTCTTGGAATGGAAATCAATAGCACCTTATAATTAGATCTTATGATAGAATACTCTTAAAAAAAGTTACGCATAGGTAGAAAATTGCTTTATGTTTTATACCAACCCACACCATACCAAAATAATATTGCCGAGCTGTTCTGCAACCGATTTTCATGGAATAAAATCTAGTAAAAAGAATAATAAATAAAAATTGTTTGATTAATGTTGACCAAAATCCTAACTCCATTGGGTTTCAAGACTTCACGAGTAGAACACGACCAATGTTTTTCACGGAACAATTTGCATTGATTTAATGGGAAGTTGATGCGTAAAATGTACACTTGAGTCCAGTTTCCAATATCTCAAAAACAGCGTAACGATTTTGATCAAAATTAAACAAATAAACTTCATTTATTCTTCCGGGTTGTGTTTTGTGTTACTACCGGACCTTAAGATCGTGATGGAAGAGGGAGGTTTGGTGCGCCATAAAACAAGGTTTAACCCACCATTTCATATGAAATGCATGTACCAAAGAAGGACCATTGCGAGCTATAACTTATCCTGTGTGTTTTCCATGTTTTGTCTTTTCTCTTGGACAATGAGATTGATTGATCCTCCAAGTTCGATAATTTTTTTATCACCTTTTTTATCAGATAAGTGCGAAAGCAAGGTAGGACTTACTCAAAATCGAAACCCCCCCTCCAAAAAAGTTAACTTTCAATGTTTGGAAAATTGTACACCCTAGATAGAAATATTCTACCAAGGAACGTTTTTCTTTGTTGGTTATACACATATTTGCTTGATGTACAACAGTACATCATATGAGTTTTATATACTTGAACTGAAATATTTAATATAAATACAGACTAGTTGACACGGCTACTGGACAGTTTCTCGGAAAAAGAATTGAAACAATTAGTCAAAACTGCTACTGACACGACACAAGAGGAGAACTGGACTTTTTGTGTGAGCGTTAACCCAGATTTCCCAAAGCTCTATAGTGATAAATTTCAAAGTTTTGTTAATAAAATCATTTTCAATTCAATGCCCATATCTAAAGTGGCTCTTGCATTTAGTCCATCACGGAATTTAAGTCACAATATTCAGCTTACAGTAACATAAACTCGCGAAACAGGACCTTGTGCTTTAAAATATATATCACACGAAACTCAATTCAACCTTGTTGAACACCCAACTAGTTTTAACTATTTTAAGTCAAAACTTCTTGCTTCTCTATTCACAAAAATAGTGAGGCCTGGGTGGTCACCGGTTTAAATCACTATATAGTCATTGTACCACCTCAGGTTGTTTGATCTAATTAACAAAAACGGGACTTTCTAATATGTTTGTCTGTCAGCCTGCTGCTCAAAATCAGTGGTTTCTTTCGGATGCTCCGTTTTTCCCCCATTAGAACTGTATGGCTCGGGTGACTCGAAGAGGGCGTTTAACACCAAAACACAGGACACATGCACACACAAAAAAATACATAAAAGTTCATTATTTTCTAGCGTCCTTTGATGTTATATGTGAAGGGGTCGTTTTTGTTTTGTCTTTTGAGTTGGACATTTATTATTTTTATAATATTTTTCTGCTCTATCGTATTCTTATTTTTTTATATTTGGTTTACCAATTAGAAATTTTAATGTTTTAAATTAAAACCATATCTGCACCGGACACGCATTCTGAATCAAGCTCTACCTTATACTTTGCTGAATACGTTGCTAACATGTTAGGGCGACTGGTGTGCTAAAGCAAGCTTGAACCGCTTACTCATCAAGAGCAGGTAAGTTCACTCTCGATCGTTGCGATCACAGGCGTTTGGGTCCAGGATTTTATTTTATTATGAATAACGTGTATTCGTCTCTATACTATTTCCACAGACGAGACGAAAATTTTTATATACACATAATTTATAATAAAATAAAATCCTGGACGACTTGATTTCGCGTATAGTTTATTGGTATTCAGTTGATTTTTTGTTTTTTAATCTTTTCTGTTTCTTTTTGTTTGTGTTTATAGTCGTTTCGTTTCTTCGCCTTACGGACCTTTGACATTCAAATTCCTCATGAGTACCTCTTTGTTTCTTATTTCATGAAGATACAGGCACCCCTTTTCTTATATTTTGTGCACATGCTTTGCTTTATATTAATCCAAATTGAACATATATTCCAATAATTGTGTAGAATAATGTTTATTGGCACTGTCAAGTGCATTGTCACTGCTTTGTCAGTTAAAAACCTCAGAATAAAGGGACCGGTCTCTTCTTGTCATTTACTGCTTGGTTACATGGTACATACATGAAACTTATGCTCGAGATGTCAAAATGCATTCGATTATAGTAGTTGAGCCATGTAGAAACAAAACTTATCAGGTATAATTTTTATCTTCAAGACTTCTTCAAATCTTCATGAATTTTACCCAGATTATAGTTGGAAAAAAAATGAACTCATCATAATTCCTGGGGAGAGGTTGGTTTGAACATATTTAACATACTTTTATTCTCTAGTTGTGACATAACAAACAATCCATATTATAAGTAGAATGCTTCACTCATTTTTGTACTTTCTATCGCCATATTAGACTCCCAATTGATATTGATCCATGCAATTCGTCTAATTATGCACCGACCAAAATTTGACGTACACTGGGACTCACTTACCAAGAAAATGCGTATTTCACAAAAAGACGTTGAAATCTTTAACTGGTGGGATTCATAAATTAAGAAAACGATATATTATCAATAAGGAAAATTTTGGTACCAAAAACCCTACTTAAAGTTTATTTAAAGTCAAGACATCAGCCTTAGAAATTTGACGTGCCAGATTTTGCCCTAATGCGTCGTAGGTTTTCTTTCAATAACTTTTTAAATACAGTAAAATAAATATTAATAACGATATAACTCCTGAATTATGCTATTGCCGAATGGCAGTGTTTATTACTTTATTTGAGAAAATATACGTCGGTACGACACTAAATTCAACTGACCTGTCACTTTCCAAGCGGCGATAATCCGCCATATTTTACTTCACTTACCAAAATATACGTTTCACTTACCAATTCGATTGGACCCCCTGCAAGAACAGCACGAGGAAACACAAAACCAACCGAATAGAAATAAAATACACAAACTCAAGTTGTAACAAGAGTGAACTCAGGTTTCAGAAAGTAAGTTGGACTTGTAATGATGCATGCTTGTTTTCTAGACTCATCCGAAGTGCTGTATTCAAAACATTGAAATGACAAGCAGTATAAAACATGAAAGGCACAAACCAAATATTTGCTTAACTGGAACCAATAAAATGACTTAATACAGCTTTGCATGGTCATGCATATGATGGTACATGTACATAGTAATTAAATTTCTTTTCCAAAATGAAAGTATTGATGCTAAAACTGGCTAAACATATAATTAAAATTGTACCAGCAACATAATATATAGAGCTAACTATTATGGATGTTAGAAATAAAAAAAAAACTGCAACAAAATAAACATGACTGACATGAGATGTTTTATATGTCATGTATGTTGTACAAATGTACATGTGCTGTACATGTGTATATAAGAAGTTGAATTGAAACTCGAAACTTCTTCATATAGTTCCTAATGTACTTATGTTTTGATGCGACTTCACATTGCTGATTGCAGTCAAAGAAATAAAACTTCTTTTTGTACAACATGCATGTCGTTCTTAAAAAGTCTGTTGTGAGCCAGAGTTTTTGGAATTAATTTCAGAGATTTGAATCACCCCTTTTCTAGATGTATGAATAAAAAAAAATATAAAAAACTAATCAGAGAAGCTCTAGTCAGAATACTAAAGATCATACTTTTTATGGCATAACCACGTATGTGGGTATATAGTTTTACCCTTGTTGGTCCGTCCGTAACACTTTGGTTAATGAAACTTGGTATGCATATTCCCCAGTAGTAGCTTAGCCTATTTGCATCCCCATCTTTTTAGCTTGACCTTGACTTTCTGGTTGATTGACTTTGACAATTTTCAAAACATATAATTGCAATGTTAATGTCAAGAACTATAAGGCTTAGGTTGATTAAACTTGGTATGCATATGCCCCAGCAGTAGCTAAGCAGAGTTGCTTCCCCGTCTTTTGAACTTGACCTTGATTTTCCGGTTGAGTGATCCTGATAGTTTTTGAGGAATAACAAGGTTCATTGTACATATTTCGATGGTGCCGCCAGGCAAGATATACTATAGTGTTAACTCTTGCAAATTATTTTACAATATTATTTGCAGGCTTAGAAGATGGACGTCACAACAGTGATGAGTTATTTGACCTATTGATGAATGACGAGAGATTTTTTCGAACAAAAGACAGGCTTGAAAAAACAGACATTCTTTTTATTGATGAGATATCCATGGTCTCAAAAAAAAATATTTGAGCAGACAGAGTTTATTTTTAGACATCTTAAGAACTCAAAATATGTGTTTGGAGGAGTCCAGGTTGTTCTGTGTGGAGATTTTCTTCAGCTACCCCCAATCCGAGATGAAATGTATGGGGATTTTGGTCATTTCACCTTCCAAAGTAAGTTTTTTGATGATCTGTTCCCACATAGAATAGAACTGACCAAAAACATAGACAAGAAGAACTATCACTAAGCCAAGCCGTCTATGAGTTGGAACTTGGGGAACCATCAACAGAAACTAATGATCTCATGTTATCACTTAATAGAGAATTGCCCATGAACCAAACATTAAATTTTGTTAAGCTTTTTGCTAGAAATTTAGATGCAGACATCTACAATTTTGAAAAACTGGAGACAATTACACAGCCTTTGCATATTTTTAAGGCTGAGGATAGTGGGGATCCTTTTTATATAAAAAAGTTTCTTGCACCAAAGAACTTAGGATTAAAGGTAACAGCTCCTGTCATGCTACTTGTTAATATAAATGACAGATTAGTGAATGGCCTTACAGTCAGACATTCATGAACACAAAATATTGGTGGAATTTAATATAAATGGTGTTGTGGAGACCGCAACCATTCAGAAATTTACTTTCACAATATTTGATCCAATTAAGAAGGTATGCATTGCCAAAAGACAACAGTTTCCATTAAAATTGGCATTTGGTGTAACAATACATAAGGCACAGGGGATGACAATACCTTATCTTGAAGTTGACTGTAGTCACTCAAGACAACCAGGCCAATTAGGGGTAGCAATAGGAAGGGCAAAACGTTTAGCTGGGTTGAGAGTGTTGAACTACAAGCCAACACTGTGAAGAAGGCACCCTGAAGTAGTTTACCAGTTTCGCCAAACATTCAATGATGCTGCCAAAATTGTAGAACAGCTAATCCAGGACTGCACATGCTGCAAAGAAAAACAACTGGTCAAAGATGATCTGTCAGATGAAGATGACAATGAGGTCCATATTAGCAGCTGTGACTCAGATGTGGAGTTGCTTATAAGTGAAGAAGTAGTTTCTTCAATTGAATCGTTTGAAGAAGCCCGGGATTCGACCAACTTGATTGAACAAGTAATTGTAGATTATATGGGTTCAGATTTAGAAGCCAAAGCCATAGAAAGCAAACTCAAGTTATTTCAAATAATGCCTGTGTTAGAAAAATGGATAAGCTTGCAGAGAACAAATATCAAAGAGATGTTTTTTGCACAATGTAAACAAGGAGAACGATGTAAACCGTGAGTGAGTGAGTGAGTTGGTGTTTTACGCCCGTGCAACGCTATATAGGTTATTTACAGGCGATGAACATGAAAAGGATGATACAATGAACATGAAATGATGATGATACATGAAACATGGGGATGGAATGGGAAACAAAGGACCGGTAAATTTTGAAGAACCACAGGAAAAGGGGAGAGGTGGGTAGGGGCGGAAAATTTAGCCTATGTGGTGCACTACTGGGCGGTCCACAAAGGGGTCTTTTACGTGCATGAAGCGTGGCACTCTCCACACACGTCGGCCCACTATGGTCGGCGGTCAGGGTTTCCGTATTATAGACCTGACAACCCCCGCGGACGAGGGCTACCCTATTCTGCCACCTAGGGTACACACTTGGTCGCTCTGTGGGCTGAGCACTGACCCGACGTCAGAATCCCAAGACCCTTAGTCGCCTCTTACGACAAGCTAGGCTCTGCTGCGGGCCTATTCGCCACTCGGGCCCCGCACGGGACACGATGTAAACCGAAAAATATCATGGATTTTTTTACAAGCTTCAACTCGTACATACAGTCGCAAGAACTGACAGACTCAATGAGCCTTTTGGTATACAAAAACAGCTTTGCTCGCCAATTGCTTGTTTCCGTTATATTTGCCCTCAAGTCAGATGTTTTGAAAGAAGCTGCAGAAAATGTTCCACCAGAGCAGGAACCAGTATTAGGTGTCAATCCACCTAGTGCACAACAAATTTCTGATGGAGGAAGAGGGAAAGTTAGATATGTTGGTGGCTTTGTCATAGCAAAATGCAAATACAAACTGTCAAAGGCATTACAAAATTACTTGTTTGTACCTGGCATGGAAGTTGAGATACACCAGCTTAAACTTAAACTGAAAATATTAGAAGAAATGAAAGCTTCTTCAGCTGATTTGTTGGAATCAAGTTTCTACCCTGAAACACTCATAGAAACACAGAGAAAGCAAAATGTGTCTGAGGGCCTTACTAATATTCAGGATAAAATGTTTGAGTTTTTTGAAATGTTGGAATTGAAGATTAGAGAACTCCTTAGTGTTCAAAATTTAAAACTTCACAAAAAAAACATACATAGCTTTGCCCTCTCGATGTTATTAGATGACCAGTCTATACTTGAGCATTTCTTAAAGGGGTATTGTTATCTAAGAACACCTGAACATGCTGAAGATGTCTTTGCATCAGACTGTGCAGAAACAGAGTTAGAATGTGAAAATGCTGTCATTGATATTGGGGAGAAGCTTCAAAATCTCATCGTTAACTTAGAATATATTTTCAAATTTGTTGTGACACTCTTCTTGTCAGTGTCTATGTCACAGTTCAGAAAAGACTATTTGACTGCAATAAAAAGAGAAAAAAGTAAAGCACTTAGGAAAAGAGTAATGGAAAAATCAGCCAAAGCAAACAAATCAAAAGTGACCATGAAGACCATCAAAGATGATAAGTCGAAAGACAAAATCATATCGCATTTAGCCCTTAAGGCTTCTGCACTTGAGGATAAATCCTTTTATATGAAATTCACAAAGAAGGAACTGATTGTTCTCTTAAAGGCTTATGGATCAGGATCATTAACAATGAAAAGTAGTAAGGATAACTTGGGCCAAGCTTTGTTTGAAGCTCTTGAAACAAGTGAGCATATGCCAAATGCAAATGTATTCAGAGAAACTCAGGCAGGATTATCTGTGCCAAGTGTACAATCCAGTGAAATACCAACAACAGACACATTGCCTCTAGAAACATTAGCAACCGAAACACCTGATACACCATCTGTTGAGGAACCAACAATAGACCGAACTGTTACATTGTCAGTGGAAATATCAGCAACAGATCTAGACACAACTGTTACATCGTCAGTGGAAGGACAAGCAACAGACACAACTGTTAAATCACCAGTGGAAAGACCAGCAACAGACACAACTGTTGCATCGTCAGTGGAAGGACAAGCAACAGACACAACTGTTAAATCACCAGTGGAAAGACCAGCAACAGACACAACTGTTGCATCGAGATCTGGACCAAAACCTAAAAAAAGACCACACAAAAGTGTAAATAAAAAACAAACTAAGAAGAAGAAACAGCAACATAAATCAGAAAACATTGATGCTTGTGGGATATGTGGTAAACCTGAAAAAACAAATGAAGAATGGATATCCTGTGATTTGTGCTCGTTGTGGTATCATAGGGAATGTGCTGGTTTGGAAGATGAGAATGACTGGAAGTATTACTGTGACAATGATGTTCTGTTTACTTGCCCTATGTGTATATAGGTAATTTGTTATTACAATCTTTTTTATTAGCTCACCTGAGTCCGTCGTCCGTCCGTCGTCCGTCGTCCGTAAACTTTTTAAAACGTTAACTCCTCTGACACCATAAGTCCAATTGCAACCAAACTTGGTATGGTTGTTCATTAGCATTCGGTGCTTAGAACTGATGTGGGGATTTTTGATTCGTCGTAAAACATGGCCGCCATGGCTAAAAATAGAACATAGGGGTAAAATGCAGTTTTTTGCAAATAACTCAAAAATGGCTACAGATATCAAAATTCTGGCGAGAATAAAAGTGATCAGCACCTCAAGATCTACCTACCCTGAAATTTTGAAGAAAATCCAACGACCCATGTAGGAGTTATTGCCCTTTTTGTGGATTTTTTGCAAATTGTGCACCTGTTTAGCTCAATATCTTGAAAACTATACAAGATATTTGAGAAATTTAAATTGCATATTGTTAAGCACATCAAGATCTACAAAATATGTAACAGGGTCAACGTTGTAGGACCTTTCCTTTTAGGAGTTATTGCCCTTAGAACGTCAAAATTTAGCATTTTAACAGCATTTCCTCATTACATTGAAAACGTTAACTCCTCTGACACTTTAAGTCCAAATGGAACCAAACTTGGTATAGTTGTTTATTAGCATTAGGTGTATAGAACTGATGTGGGGATTTTCGATTGGTCGTAAAACATGGCCGCTGTGGCTAAAAATAAAACATAGAGGTAAATGGCAGTTTTTTGCAAATAACTCTAAAACGGTGACAGATTTCAAAATTTTGACTGGGAACAAAAGTGATCAGCACCTCAAGATCTACCAGCTCTGAAATTCTGAAGAAAATCCAGCAACCCATGTAGGAGTTATTGCCCTTTTTGTGGATTTTTTGCAAATTTTGCACCTGTTTAGCTCAATATCTTGAAAACTATACTAGATATTTAAGGATTTTAAATTGCATATTGTTAAGCACATCAAGATCTACAAAATATGTAATAGGGTCAACGTTGTAGGACCTTTCCTTTGAGGAGTTATTGCCCTTGGAACGTCAAAATTGAGCAATTTAACTGCATTTCCTTATATTGAAAATGTTAACTCCTCTGACACTTTAAGTCCAAATGGAACCAAACTTGGTATTATTGTTTATTATTATTAGGTGTATAGAACTGTAGTGGGGATTTTTGATTGGTTGTAAAACATGGCCGCTGTGGCTAAAAATAGAACATTAGGTTAAACTGCATTTTTTTGCAAATAACTCAAAAAGGGTGACAGATTTTTAGATTTTGATTGAGAACAAAAGTGATCAGCACCTTTAGATCCACCATATTGTCAGATGACCCCCTTATTAATCTTATGACCCCTTCAACAATAAATAGATTTTGCCTAATAACCTTTACTTAAGGCACATATGTCAGGTGAGCGATTCAGGCTCCTGGGAGCCTCTTGTTATAAATATTGCCATTACACGAGTTAACTCTGAAACAGGCAAAGACAAATTTTGGAGACACAAAATCATCACACACAAACAACAAATCAAGCAACAAGTTAAAACTTAAGGAACTAGCTGCAGTTAGCAACATCAACTATTAGGCAAAAAAAATATTCATGTTTCCTGCTTCCCTACTTACCCTATTTTCTTGGCCCTACCCTAAAGTTTTTATTGGCATTTTGGAACAAGCACCGTTAAAGTTTGCTTCCCCATTGATAAAATGTAAAATAATTTAAAAAAAAAAAAAAAATTCCTACCTACCTACCCTAAATTTCAAGAGTATGAAGCAGGAAACAAACAAATTTTGTTTTGACCTAAGATCGAAATCAAATGTGAAATAAATGTACACAACACAACTACATGTATAGTAGAGTAGACGGAATGCAAAAAGACGCTTTATTTAAAAGTTTAATGTCCCCAAAGAACATACTGCTAATTTTGGGCTTAAACGAAAGGTACACGCTTCTAGTTTGATTTTTTACTTGTCGTAAGAAGTTCGTATGGTCGAGTTTTTCTAAATATTACGTTAAATAGGGGTACCCTCGATCAACTGTTTCATAGTATGACAATATAACATCATATTCAAAGCCGATAAAAAGATTTTCACGTTGATTTTGCATTTATTACCTACAAAATAAACATATCTTGACTACCAATGCATAAGGTTTACTTAGAAGGTGCATCTTTGTATTCAAATTACGATTTGAAAAACGCCTAAAATATTAGCAAAATCAAGGCGATTTTAACTTACCATTTTAAAACTTTTTAAGCATCATTATTGAAATTAAAATGTCGTATTGACACATCTACAAACTAATTGTTCCATAATTTTTATAGCGATAGAACGAATAGTTTTGATTTTAACGAGGAAAAACTATTATTTTAAATTTGTCAATTGTGGTCCGGAAACCTTAATTCCGTACTTGATTCGTCTTTTACACTCTAGTTTAAATGCAAATGTTATAAAATAGGACGTGTATTTCTAAAAAGAATTTGTTAGTTTTGTTTCAAATTACGATATTTTTTGTGTTTTTTGTGTGGTTTTGATTTGTTAATTTGTTATTGAGTTGATTTTTACTCGAATTTACTCGTTTTCTTATGTCTTCATATTTCAAAGGTCAAAAGCACCGTGATTAATGGATTCAGTTAGTAGTCCTGTTAAAATTGGGCCATCAAGCCCAAAAAGGGGGTGTTATTCACATGATTGGGATAAATGCATCATTTGTCAAGATGTATCAGAAGAGCCGACAATCATTATGCGCACTGTTGGTAAAAATACCCTTGTTAATGCTATGGAAAAAAGAAGAGATGATGTTTGTGGAAGAGTATTAAGAGAAGTTTCTTCTTTTGATAACATTAATTCAGGGGATGTTAAAGTGTTGTACCATCGAACTTGTTATAAAACATATACAAGTAAACAAAATTGTAGTATTTTTCCTGCTGAAGTGTCAACTGTTTGTAAAGATTCGACATTATGTCAAACAGGTGCACAAACTTCTATATTCACAAGATCACAAATTTCAAATTTCCAATGGCATCTTTGCTTTATTTGTCAAAAGAAAACTTACAAGAAGGATTCTGCATTATATAACATCGAGTCTGAAGACCGCATTCAACAGATCCGCCAGTCAGCGGTAGCCTATGGTGAAAACAGAATAATTCAGCTATCAGAACACGCGGATTTCTCAAAACACGGCAAGTATCATAAAGGTTGTATGACTAAAGTTCTATTAAAAAAGTCAAAATGTAAAACAAACTTAAATAATGAAGATACTGGCTTTTATCATGACAAGGCTTTTAAATCTCTTACAGAAGAAATTAATGATGACCTGTTTGTAAAACAGACGGTCTTTTCTTTGTCTCAATTGCTTGTAAAATACAAGTCATTCCTACCTGCAGATATCGCTAAAACATACGCTACCAGAAAGCTTAAAGAAAGGTTACTGAGATTCTATGGGGATAAGGTAAATATCCAAAGTCAACGAGGCCAAGGTAAGTCTAGTCTTGTGTTTAGCAGTGAAATATCAGCTGGTGCTGCAGTGGCTGAAGCTGATAAGATAAAAACCAAGCTACAGTCATCGGTAGAAGAGATTGAATGTTTTTCAGCCTGTGAGAATACAGTAAATGAGGAACACATTCTACATTCAGCTGCTGGAATAATTCGAAGAGAAATTCTTAAGTTTGATATACCGAAAGAGTCATATCCTTCTGCAAGTGAAGTATCAATTGCTTCTTCCTTAGATAGTCTGCCAAAGCTGTTAGTTTCTTTTATTACATGGTTGATTGATGGTAAGTCTTTTGAAACTGCATCCGACCCATATGTGGTGCCAACGGATAAAATTAGAAAGTCATTAGGCATTGCTGAATGTATTGTTTCCGTATCTAAACAATATTTCACATCATTTCACATTGGTCTCGCTATTCAGCTTTATCATGAATTCGGTTCCAGAAGCTTGATTGATACTTTAAACTCACATGGGTTTTGTGCATCCTACGACGAGGTTAGACGGTTCATAACAAGTATTGCACATCACGAAATTGATAAAATTCAGAACGATGTTTATGTTCCAGATGGTATTGTGCATTTAGATCAGGGTGGTTTATTGATCCAAGAAGGGGCTGACAACATTGATCTTAATACTGAGACTATCGATGGTAAGAATACTTTTCATTCGATGGCAAGGGCAGTTTTGCAGACTTGTCAGTCTCGTGATTCTGTGTCAATAAACCAAAGTAGGGTAGAAAGATGTAAGGAAAGGTCTCTTGAAGTATCAGAAAAGGCTGCAAACTTATCGTCTTGTTTACAGTTTAATAAACCTAAACAGAGGTGCGTACCAAAGAGATTTCCAAACGCAGTAGAGCAAATATTTGATGAAACAATGCCTCTGACAAAGGAGTCTGAGTTTTTGTGGGTTTTATTGAGATGCATTACCAGGGAAATATCATGCTTTCCTATTCATATGACTTTAGACCAGTTTATTCCATTCTGGACGGGGTATAATAGCAGTCTAACAGATTATAGACCCGAGTTTACGGTTGTTTCATATGCACCAATAATTGATTCAAAGCCCAGTGATATGTCAACTGTTTTCACAACCATGAAAAAGTGTTCTAATATGACAACAGCTATGGGACAAAAATATTCAGTCCAAACATTTGACCAGCAACTTTATGCTATTGGTAAACAGGTTGCCTTGAGCATGCCTGAAACGTTTGATAAGCATGTTTTACGTTTGGGAGGATTCCATACGCTTTCCTGCTTTATCGCAGCCATTGGAAAGCTTTGGGGAGATGGTGGTTTGCGTGACCTTTTGATTGACTCTTCGGTGTATGCATCTGGTACTGCGGATCAAATGATAGCAGGTAAACAATTTAACCGCGGTGTGCGTGGCCTCATGCTGGTATATGAAGCGCTGAGTGTTCTTCAAATGTCTGCTTTTTTTCGCTGGGCTAGGAGTACAGAAACTCTACAAGAATCTGTCGCAGATGAAATGTGGAAGCAACTTTTGAATTTTGCTAATGACTATGGCAAAGTTAGTGATATGGATGCTCGGGTGGATGAGTTACTACGTATGATCAGTGATCATTTGACTCCACTGTTTGAAACATTTAGGAAAAATGGCTGCGATCAGTCTAAAACATTTCGGTACTGGGACATGTTTTTACGGGCTGTTGAAATCTTGTTGAATAACATAAGGTCCGAAAGAATTGGTGATTGGAACTTACACTTAGCTTCTGTTTCCGCAATGCTGCCTTACTTTTTTGCTACAAATAGAATGAATTATTCTAGATGGTTGCCAGTTTACATCTTGGACATGTTGAATCTGCCACCAGATATTAAATCTACATTCGATGCTGGTCAGTTTGCAATTCGACAAAAGCCTTCAAGGTTCAATGGGATATGGAGTGATATGGCAACAGAAAAGACTGTCATTAAAGACTCAAAAGGGACGGGTGGAATTGTAGGCATGACACAGCAAAAGTCATCTCTGCTCCGATGGTCTCTTACAAGACATGTTCTTGCAGATATCTGTTCAGAAATGAAATCAAGGAGCGGGTGTACATATACAGATGAAATGTCTCATGATGAAACAAGAAAGTCCACCATTAAACGAGACGAAGAGCACACCCGACTTATTCTTGATCACATCCATTTTAATATGACAGATCCTTTTGATACCGATCAGCATCCGAATAGTTTGATAAATATATCAACTGGTATGCATGCTACAAAGGAAGTTGAATCTTCACTCCTTGGTGCAGTTGACAGTGGTTTGAAAATGGCAAAGATGTTTATCAAGAAAAACTTGAATGAAGGTGAGTCAGGGAATTTTTATAACCCTATAGCTCGATCGAAGCTGAAAACATTTGAGGAAATGAGCAAAAAAACTAGACTTAAGGTTCGTTCAGGTGAGGTGTTGGATGTCCACATCAATCCTGAATTAGTTTTTCGCCGAGCCTTGATATTAGCAAATAGTCGAGATGATGTCACAGTGGAAAAAGTTTTATCGTTCCCAATAGGACCAATCCCCACATCCTTATTTTATGATGACGGAACGATGAGAAAATCTTGCAAAGCAGACATTTGCCATCAACTTGAGGCGGAGGTGTCTTCTCAACAGCGCATCGGTGCCTTTGAAAAATCGTCCACGGTTTTGATACGAGACGGAATGGCCTTAATACAGTCTTTAAATGTAAAAAAGATGAAAACGTTTGGTGAGCTTGCGTTGCAATTGATAATGATGCAAAAATCATGCTTAGCTAGTGCTGGTACAGTTGCTGACGTTTATGACAGATATGATATGCCAAACTCAATAAAATCAGCGGAACGAGAAAGACGATGCCAGTCATCTGGCAGAGATAAAGTATTTCAAATAATTGAAGGCCGTCCAATCCCAGACTGGAAAAAGTTTCTAGGTGTTGTCGAGAATAAACAATCATTGTTGCGTTTTATTGGCGATTTTATTTCGAACCATCTAGAATTGTTTGAAACACTATCCGATACAGATGAGCTTTATTTAGCTGGTATTTTCTCAGATCCCCTCTTTGTACGTAAAATAACTCGGGATGGTTTAAGCGAGTGTAGAGAGTTATACAGCAACCAAGAAGAGGCGGATACACGCATCATACTTCACGCAACACACGCAGACAAGGCTTTTGGCATGAAGAATGTGAAAGGAAGGATAATCATTAAGTCTCCGGACACAGATGTGCTCATCCTAGCTGCACATTTTTTCCCTTCCTTTTACCACACGTCAGAAATGTGGTTTGAAACAGGTACAGTCAGTGACTCAAAGGATGGCCGGAGATTCATTCCAGTGCATGAATTGTGTAAGACACTTCATCCGACCTTTTTGAAAATTCTCCCTGCAGCTCACGCTTTAACCGGATGTGACACAACTTCATCCATGTTTCACATAGGTAAGAAAACTGTCTACAAAGTATTGAAAATGAGTCCTGAAACGTACGGTGATTTATGTTTGCTTGGAACATCGGATATTGAATCATCCTTGCCAGCTTGTCGAAAATTAGTTGCGAAGTTGTATGATCAAACAGGAAAACACATTCAAGCTCACTCAGATTTAAATAAACTTAGAGTGAGATTAGCTACCATTAAAAATGCAAGTTTAGCACGACTACCGCCTTGTGAAGCTACTTTTGAACAACATGTGTTGCGTGCTGCCTTACAAACATACATTTGGTTGTCATCACAAACTCCACAACCTCCACCCAAGTCACCTTTTCAATTCGGTTGGCAGCAAGCCACGGGGCTTGTTCCTGTTTTCTTCAAGGGCCAAATGTCGTCTGATTTTTTACAAGACTTGATTTGTTTTTGTAAAGGGAAATCAGTTTGTGGAAGCAACTGTGTTTGCTTTGAACAAAACCTGGCCTGTACAGACCTCTGCCCTTGCCAGGCAAGTGAAATGTGTAAAAATGTGAATACCAAAACGAATGACGATCTAGATGATGATGATATTGATCCTGTTTAAAACTACTGTTGGATGGTACTGTTCTGTTCATTCGCGTTTTGACGGAAATTTGTATTACTTATTGTTGATTTATTTTGTGTTGTGTGTGTGTGTGTGTGTGTGTTGTTGTTGATGTTGTTGTTGTTGTCGTTTTCATTTTCTATTGTTATGATCTTTGTGTTTGTTAATTTGTTTTTTGTTTTTTTATCTTGGTATTCAGATGCCCTTTTGGTATTTTTTTGTTTCCTTTTAGCAAAGATGCTATGATTTTCTAGTTGTTTTAAAGTGTATATTTTTTATTTGGTATTCGAATGTGGTCCTTTTAGCAAAGATGCTATAATGTTTAATGGTTGTGAAGATTTGAATAATATGTTCTATGTTTTTTTCCTTGGTATTCGGATGCCCCTTTGGTACTATTTTGTTTCCTTTTAGCAAAGATGATATGATTTGGTAGTTGTTTTAAAGTCTATATTTTTGTTTGGTATTCGAATGTGGTCCTTTAAGCAAAGCTACTACAATGTTTAGTGTTTTGAAGATTTTAATAGCATGTTCTTTGTTTTGTTTTGATTTGTATTCGAATGCCATTTGGTAATTTTTTGTTTCCTTTTAGCAAAGATGCTATATTTTCTTAATTGGGGTTGAAGTGTATATTTCTTTTTTTTTTTGGTATTTGATTGCGACTCATGTACTTTTTTTCCCGAAGCACAGATGCTATGTTAAGTATTTTTGTAGATTTGATAAATACACCTTTATATTTTCAGGTTTAAAGAGGACCAAATCATATTCAAAAAGTATATACTAGTAGTTAAAGAGTTAAAGACAAAAAAAATGAAGTCTTGCAAATTCCGACCAGTACCTCCGCGTGGTGCAAGACGGGCACTGTTCCAGCGAAAACAATGGTTTTCGTACCGGGTTCGCTCGAGCAGCTAACACTGGCGGTGGTGTGTCATGGGCTCGACGTTCCATGGCACGCAACTTGTCTTAAATAGTCACTGCAGAGGATTATTCCGTTATAGTCACGACTATAAAAATCCAAATTGAATTGCCAAAAAAAAAACTGAAGAATAGAGGATAATGACCCTATTAAGTATTAAAAATATACAGAATAAAAAACTGAACATATTAATAAATAGAATACAGAAATAAATCAAAAAAAATCACGAAGAATACAGAATTGAAACAAACTTCATTCAATATCTTAAAATAACCATTCTGTCTGTCGGACCATGTGAACCTCTCTCTTAAGCACAATTTCGTCTTAAGCACCTTTTGGATTTTGAAGTATAGCATTAAAAATTGTGCTGTGATATCTTTCAGGGGAGATAATTTTTATATAGAGTCTTCTAAGTACAATTTCTTTTAACTGGCCAATGGTTTTTGATCGAACTTAACATGAAGTATGTATATTGTATAAACATGCTCATGAAACTTTTTTATGCTTTTGGATATCAGTCAAGGGAGATAATTGAACTTAATTTTTTTTCTAATTGAAGCGGGGGAATCGTCAGTGAGCTTTCTCGCAGTTCTTGTTTAACATCAGATACATAAAGACAATTTGTAAAAAAAGATTTTGCGAAAGTTTCATTAAGTTTCAAGAAAAAAAATAAAAGTTGTGAATAACAGATTTAGTACTTCTAGTTAGAAAATGGCTATTCCATGCTTTACTGTTGAAGGCCCCGATTTTAAGTCTAAACAACCATCAATCACAAAGGGAATTATTACACTGTATAAAATAAAAGATTTATTATACATTTTGTTAATTTTCGAGCATTAGTTAACGTTAACAAGACATATACAATTAGTGCCCTTGTGTCCAAAAGCCATTCTTGAATGATTTGTTGTAAGAATCGCCGAATTCGAGATTGAACAAAAAATAATTATAATCTGTGAATCAAAATAATGTTACCAAGGTTTTGTCAAAATATTATCAAATTCGTAATTGTCGTTAATGAAATATAGCGAAAATTATATGTGTTTTTTTCGTGGCCAGAAATAAAAAATACGATATATTACCAAACTACAAACACTTTTAGCAGGTTTTATACCAAATAAACTTTTAAAATCGAAGTATCATTATGTGAGAAAGATTCTGTAAAGTTTTGTGAAATTTGAAGCAGTTATAAAGGAGTTGTTGAGGCAAAGAGTGGGGTACCCCCCTCACCTTAGCCTAAAAAATTCCTTACTTTACCATGGCGAATTCTTATTTTTCATTCAATGCATAATGTAAAAAGATATGTTGAGCTACAATATGTAACAATACTTTTGCCTAAGTTTTATGAAATTTAAAGCACAGATGGCGAATCACTGCTGGATTAGAACTGTACAGCCCTTGGATGGCTTTGTTAAGTTTTAGTCAATATAAAACCACAAAGATTATCTAGATACAATTTAAAACATAAATATTACAATTACACATTAAGAAAAAGAAAATACCTGAATTTCAAAAAAATCAAAGATGGTACAAAGCAAAAAATTGGCGATAAGAGTACAATAACACATTTTGTGTACGAATGACAAACCACTTGTTCCGCTTATCAACGTCCCCTTTTATAATTCTTATCAAAATCTTATAGGTAAAAACAAAAATAACAACATGCGACCACATTTGTGTGAAATTTTCAGCGAGATTCGGGCAATAATGTAGAAGCAATAGCGGTTACAAGAAAGGTACACCTTCGTCCAAATATGCAAAGTCCCTGTTTTCACACGAGTAAACCCCTAATTAGACTCCACTTTTAATTTTTCGTATTCAACAATCAAAGGTGTAATATTTATAATATTATGTGTAACTTTAATCAAATTCTATAAAGTTCTGTAGGTATAATCAGTCATTCTATATTGGCGCCCCTGGTATTTTGGGCAGGAGTGTGGACAATTACAATATAAGGCTTGAAGTCCTAAAAATCGAATAAAGTAGGCCTATAAACCTTACTTGCCCTAAATTTATTGAGATAAATGGTTAAAAGCATTAGAACCTTTAACAATGTGTCAACTTAGTTTAGAAGGTTTGTTTTACTCTATTGTTCTTAATATCCCCCCTTTTCAAGGATCTCTTAAACACAGTTTTTAATGATTATATGGCCAAATAACATTTTAGAAAACATATTTGGTATGTTTACTGTAAGACAAACTTGAAACAAAAACAGAAAATTATATTTAAATTAAAAAATAATAGCGCAGAAAATTCTTCCAGAAAAAGGGGGGAAATTCGACCTTCATGTAAATTTATTGAATTTTTAATGATAAACGGTAGTACTATCGAAACTTTTTCAATTAAAATATTTGTTTAGACATTATTTCATATATTTCCGATCAGTTGTTTAAATTTTGACCACAAATAAATACGGAAATGAAAAACACTTTTACGGTTGTTTTTTTAGTTTTTTTCGTCCATTGACCTTTGACCTTGAATTTCTGAAAACTCGACCAACTCTGATTCTTACGACAAGCATATTTCGATTGCTTAGGTCCTGCTCTTTCCAACGATATATAATATATGAGTATGTTCGGTGGGGACATTAAATTTTTCAAATCAAGGTGCCGTCTACTCTACTAGTAGTATAAATCAGACTTAAACATGTTATAAATAAAGCAATTAAAATTACTACTTAAAAATTCACAATGAAAAAAAGCATGCCAGCCGCCTTCAATGTGTTCAATTTTAGCATTTATACATGTACATATTTAACTACCTTTTGTATGTTGATGCTTGAACCAAATAAAATACAAAAGGAGGGGGTTAAGCTCTTAGTATAAGAAAATCTGTCAACGTCAAAACTGGCCGGATTTCGTTAAACTGGAAGTAGGTGAGCGACAGACCTGAAATCGAATCCCATGTTATGGGACCCCAACCTGATGATGTATACCATAAATCAAGTGGCTGTGATAAGTAGTTGCTGAGAAAACTGTTACGAAAATTTCTTCCCTGCCCGCACACTCCACAGGGACTTGACTACAAACGATTAATAATTAATTCAATAACATAGATACATGTATGTATACTTTCCATGGCAAATAGATACACGTAGTATATTTATATATGTTAGTAAATTAATTAATAATTATTTGCAGTCAAGTCCCTGTGGTTTAAATGGCTGTTTTATATGACAATAATTATAGATCAAACCATGCAATATCACATTATTATTTTAGCCTAAAATTACATTCATGTATTTCATTCATATTTATACAATGGGATTTTTTTACTTTCTTTTACAGTGAGTTAATTTTCTGCATTTGGTTTCCTTTGAAACACACAAGTTTGTGTTCCAGCGGCATTTGATTTTTTGGAGACAGGAGTTTCACCAAGAATTATAGTATTCATTGTCCTGCAATATGTAAGGTATGTTGGATTAGTATTTGCTCCATTGTGAAGGCCCCTCTGTTGGCAGAATGTGTTTTCTAGCACGTCACTGTTAATACGATATGGCAATATTGAAGATGATGATGACTTGAAGTGTTCTTTGCACATTTCATCAAATCCCAACAATACCGATATAATGTCTTCTCGTGTCTGAAAGGACAAAAGACTTTTTTCTTTTTCTTTTACATTAGAATCAGATTTTACTTTCTGTTCCCATTCCTGAAACCATTTAAGGACTTGGCGGTATTCATTCAATCTATTATCATTATACTCTGTAATAGGACGGACATCTCTGAAATTCTTCCCAAGTATTGAGGTCTGTTTTAAAAAGTCTATAGTACTACATAGCTCCTTCATTTTATTTTCAGACAATGAATTTTTATAGTTTATCATAAGATTCAACATATCAGAGTTGAGGACATCTTCCGCTAATTTGTTTCTCATCTTTGATTGTGAAGTTAATGAGAAATGGTCCATTGTTAATTTTTGGTATATTTTGAACGAGCTAGTTGCCAAATCCCATTGATAAGCTTTAAACCAGTGTTCCCAATGAATATTACACCCATTGATCATTAGCCTTTTCTTGTGCGTTTCTAACACTCCGCTCCTATAAACATTGTTTCGTATCTTTTTCATGACATGTGAGTAATCCATAATAATACATATTTTTGGTTTAGATGGGTCAAAAATATTTGGAAACATCATTGTTGTCATAGAATCAGTTGTTTTTGCCCCTATTAGTAATTTCATGAAATCACGATTACTCTGAGCCCCGTCTAAACTTACATATGTAACAGTGAATCCAAATAATGAAAGCTTTTGAACTGCCGTCCAGAAAATTGAATAAAGCTCCATTGGGGTCACCTGACCAGTTGGGAAGTGGGCAAAGGGGAATCTAAATCCTGAATGTCCCAAGAACATTAACTGTAACACATGAGATGCAAGACTTAAATCATTGTCCTTCCCTGTAGTGAGTTTATTCAAATGTGTAACCTCTTTAAATCCTATAAATTCAAATGTGCTTTCATTCTTTCGAAACTCAATATCTTCTTGTATGGACATTTCATCAAACATAAGGCCACCTACATAGCCATCTTTACTTAGGTTTTGAGCTTTTGCTGTATCTTGCATCCACTTTAACATTTCATTCTGTATTCCAGGTTCCTGCTTAACCCGATTCTTGTATGTTTGAAGCAGATTTTTAGAATGTAGAACCATAAAACCACTTTTTGTTAACTCATCATATGTTTTTGGAGACCTGCAGTACATGGTAAGACACATTCTAATAATTTTCTCATCCCACCGCCTGGAATATGGACTAGATTGAGCATATTTTGCTTGTGAACGCAAAAATATTTGCATTTTATCTGGAAAATCCCCTATTAATTTATTAAACATAGCAGTACTGTTTTCAATAAGAACATTTTCTGAATTTGAAGGCAAGCTAACAGTTGAAGCAATGTTATCACCATTTTGACCGTTATCTGTGTGCTCATGATTTAAAATCTTTCTGCAATTGATACACAGTTCAGATATTGATTGAAAAGGAACAACTTCTTTGCAAGATTTTATTCTATATCTCATAGCTCCCGGCAGAGTTACCGTTTGTCTTTTTTCTTTTAATATGTCATCACCATAATATTTAAGAGTGTGATTGGAAACCTTATTAACTTCAACTCCTGAACAAATTGTAAACTTTTTTGCAAGTCCTAAGATAGTTTTTATACTTGTTTTAGTAAGCTCATATTCATTGGAAATTTTCATCTCAATGAGAGAGATATTTTTTTCACAAATGGTCACAAACCAGTGTCCAGAGGTTTCAAAACTTATTTCGGTTAAGTTCTTGCATCCATTAACAATACAGCCATTAAACAATCCAAATTTAATCAAAGAAGATGATTGCTTTAATACAAAATAACCAGGTTCAAGTTGAATAGATGAAATGTCTTCAAATTTTATTTCATCATCATTTATTTCAACATCCCTCCATTTAAATCCATAATATATTTTTGTGAAAACCTTATAATTCGATTTAGATCTCTTTGTTTTGACCAGACATGAGTTTAGTGGTGGTACCTTCTTTATTGTTCTTCCGATTTCATGTGTTGTGAAATTCATATTGATTTTTTTATATATTTCTATTAGTTCTATACATCCATTTTCATCCGTTTCAATATGTTTTATCAACCTACAAATTAAGAATAAACTTTTCTGTAAAATAACATTCTACAATAAGTAACAGTTCATACATTTTTTATTTCAGGACAATGAAGAAGAACCTTGGATTTTAGAGCTGGGAACACTTTTATATTATATCACAAGAATTTGACTTTAAATTTTTATGAACATTTTTGGTGCATTTTAAGACAGTTTTTATAATTTTTTTATGTCTTCCCCCACTTTAGTGGGGCAACATATTGTTTTGGTCATGTCCATCAATAAGTTTGAAAATTATCATTAATCATCTTGTCTGTGCAACTCCTCTAAAGCTACTTAATTGAATTCAATGAAACTTGATATATAGGAAGGACACCATTTAGTTGCGCATATTACCAGGAAATTTTTATCCTCAAATTTTTATTGCCATATGGGATGTTTGAACTTAGAATTTTGTGAGAAAGGGCAAAAACAAACTTTAATTTTTAAGCAGTTTCATTAACCATAATTAGTTTTAATTTTCTGAAGTACACTTGTACCAGTTATTTACTTTAGAATTTTTTTGTTAATTTTTTGTTGGATCTCACAGAGTCTATTATTGTGTTGTTGGTTTTTTTTGTAATGTTGGCCATTGAGGCAAGTTGGTGGGAAAAAAATTAGTAACAGCAACTACTTTTCACAGCCCCTTGATATTTGGTTTACATAACCTATTGCTGACCTACATGCACTTCCTGCTGTATGAAACCCAGCCATTTTTTACTTTGAACGAATTTTAAAGGTTTTCTTAATAATACTGTACATTTTTAACAGTTTTTATAATGAAAAAATGTTTGTTCTCATTTATGTATACATGTAATATATTATCGTACAGATGCATTCTTGTTTCTCTTGTTGTCAAAACCTGCAAGAAGCATTTAACAGCCAGATGGGGAAATATCGTATTATGCAAGTATAGGACTCGCTTTGTTGAGAATATATAAGTGTTGAACATATTCTTGTTCATTGTTCATTTTTAAGCCAAATTTAAGATATTGCTAAAATCTGTGCACCTACAGTAAAGATCGTGTTCGACATTATAAATATTCATGACCAAACAAGGTTTTTGGTTTGTTAAAAATCTTGGTCTAAGCAATTTTATTTGTTCCTTTGTTTATTGAATGTCACATTGTACATTTTATTACATGTGTGAGTTTGTTTTATAGCTTTTGTGTTGCACAAATATGTCTGCTAAATTGATTATCAGCAAAATGACAGGTGTGTTGCAATAGGCATGATCTACTAACCCTTCAAGAGAACCCAAGTTATTCCCCTTTAAAGCAAAGTGAAACTGGGTGTTAAACAAAGAAGAACGCATCAGAGCTATCAATTTTTCATGTAATCCCTAAGGTTCTTCCTAACCCAGACATATATGCAGTATGTTCATGATGTTGGTCTTGATCGTTATAGATGTACATGTAATTTGGTTTCCAGTTTTGCACTAATTGTTCTACACTCTTCATAATCATAATGTGTCTGGAGCTTTGCTGTAAATTTGGTTTGTCATAAGTACTATCTGATGAAACTTGGTATGCACATGCTCAAATAGCATACAGTTCCACACCTGTCTTTTTACCTTGACCTTGATTTTCTTCAAGTTGGGTGATTTTCAATACATTTTTTAAAAGACCAGGAATTGAGAATGTGTTGATGGTTAACGCTCTTTATCAACGCACCTGGGCTGAGAAAATCATATCATATTAATTATTGTCTCAGACCTGGGTCATGTAGGGTGGTCAGTTTTAATGGTGGAGAAAACCACGACCTTGGGCAGGTAACTGACAAACCTAATTACATGCAGTTGGGGAAGAAAAAGACCAGAAGTTGAAAGCCCTTGGTTTAGGCCAAAAAAAAAATATGTGTGTTTCTGGTTTCATGCCTAAAAAACTAGGATATGTAGGTAGGTGGGGATTTATTTAATTTATTTTTTTTAATGGCAATAAAATGGCTAGGTCTGCACGAAAAACTAGGGTAGGTTGGGAAACCAGAAACACAATTTTTTTTTATTCTGCCTTACAGTTCTTATAGATGTAGCTGCATTCTTAACTTTGGACCTTGACATTGGATTTTCAGTTAAAGATTTTGGTATTAATTTCAGTTTTTTTTCTCAACATAACAGTTCATACATCAATGAATGTATAATGAATAACAAGGTATTCCTTTGGTGTATGCATGCAGACATGCAATTCTTGTGTCATTTTACAGACAACAATGTCTCATGGAAAAACATGTGTTTTTATTTTTTTATTTTATAACAGTACACAAAAGAAAAAGTCAAAAGATCTTCACAAACCATTCACACAAAAGGAAGAGTATATTGGAAAGGACTCATAAGAGTTGCCAGTATTGGAACTACATTTATAAAAAAAATATGCATATAAAAACAATAAAGCTTCAGATTAAAATAGCACTGTATTTTCTGTGTAAATGCCTGTATATTCCTATAATTGAACCGCAAGCAGTAACAAGACAAAATATAAAATAATATCCAGTGTGACTCTTGGTAAAAATAAGTGTTTTACATTCAAATGCTCCATTGGTGCCTTTTTGCTTCTTTTATAGTATAAGTAAGTACCAAATCAAAACAAAACTGCATGGGTAAACCATATCTATTTAGATATTGGTTTCAACTGCAGTTCGTTACTATTTGACATAGATAAATCAAAAAGGGGGGGGGGGCAGGAAACAGTACCTTTGAATAAAATTTGGACGATGTCATGCCAAATTGTCTAATTTTTGTGAAGAATTACTTGAGTTACTCTTATATATTCCATATTCTTTCGTTTTTAATCTTGTTTCTAAAATTTCAACACGAGTTTAGTTCACATAACACTTGAAGTAATTTAGAGACAGACCCCCTCTCCCTATTTTCTACATTTTTGTTTGTTTGACCCTTGAACTACTGTTTTATCTACTCTCCTGTTGTTTTATTGGTTGTTTGAATACAACTTTTGAACATTTATAAATTAATACCATGAAATTAAACGTGTTTCGCTTGATTCTTCCATTTTCCGATTTTTTTTCCCTTATCTTTTTTGTGCCAAATTTCTTTCGGTATACCTCTAGACTTTTCCGCTATTCCAAGGATCGCGATTAATTATCTCCCTTGGCGGCAAACACAAAATTTGACGAAATCGTCAGTTACGTTGCTATCGGCGGAAAATACAAAAACTTTGCTGATTCTACAGGTATAGAGGCAAAACTACGACACTGACACAAATGAAAGTGGTCTCGTTGGAAAGAGAAATCATTTTTACATTTCTTAAAGTTAAAAGAAGACAGATAAATTGAGAATTTATTCTATAGAAAGTAAGATTTTAACAATAAGTAAACAAATACAAGATGGCGGCCTGGTTCCCTTGTGATTTTTTAGTATATGGCCATGGATAGTATACATATATATGTTAGTAAATTTATTAATAATCGTTTGTAGTCAAGTCCCTGTGGATGTCACCAAATGACGTAAAGTCATAAAGTTCAAGATTAAGAAACAATATCATTCTATAACCGTGGCAATCGCCCAGAGTTAACTAACATGCTTAGTATTTAACTACATAGAATTTTACCTTTGTAAAGTCCGACTCGGTAAATATATTTCTTTTGTTAGAGAATAATTTAAGTTCATGCAAATGCAAGTGCAGCCTCTGAAGCGGCCCCAAACGTAAAAAATGTAAAACTATGTGATTTATTGTCAGTACCCAAGTTTTAAAAGTGGCAATATGGAAAAAGCATAGACGTATTAAAGAGACAATCAAATATCGTACATAGATCTCTCTATGGTGGCAGAATTATCATTCGTCTATAATAGACTTTAGAAGCAAGTTGCGAAATTCTTTCAAAACGCCCAAGTAGTACGATTTCGGCGGCTATATCAGTGAGATGAACATGAAACGGGTGACAGAATGAACATTAAATGATGATGGAGGATATGATAACTCAAGGGCAATCAGGGAAGAAAGTTTCGACTTCCACTGGAAAGTTGAGGATTGATGGGTATGAACGTGCTATTCAGCTTCCTGCATGAGGATCCTACGGGTCCTACTATTAGCAAAACCTGCAGCAAGGTTCTTTAATGTTCGACGAATGTTCCCCAACATGGTACACCACTATGGATAGCCGTCAGATTTTCCGTATTATAGCCTTACGAGTCGACGATATTCAATATGACATGCATGGCTGTCTCATTAAACAGCAGGACCCTGCGCGCTTTAATAAGTTGGCTTTTACTGACAAGACTTAGCGCTGCTGTGGGCTTATTTGCCAGCCGAAAATGAACGTATTTTTGACAACCAGAAAGTCAGTCCCTGGTGAAATTCGTTAAAAGTTCGTTAATAGACGAATGATTGTTGTTCCAAAATATCGAATCTCATTGCGTTTTATGCAAGTGAACAGGTACAATTAAGAATACATGTTTCAGGGGCAAGGTGAGCTATTGCCATCACTTGGCGTCCGTCGTCGTCTGTAAACTTTTTCAAACTTCTTCTCCTCTGAAACTACTGATTCAAACCAAATTTGGTCTGGTGGTACTTCAGGGTATCTTGCACAAAACTTGCGTGGGGATTTTTGATCTGTCAAAAAACATGGCCGCCGTGGCTAAAAATAGACCAGGGGGGTCAGACTACTTTTTTTGGCTTGTATTTCAAAAAGTATAAGAGAAAGATGAAATCTGATGCCACCCTGTTGCTTCAGAATCAAAAGTTCTACTAAAGTCTCCATTGGGTCGAAGTTGTCAGATGATCCCTTAAAGGGGTTACAGCCCTTTAAAAGTAAAAAATAGCGTTTTTTTCATGTTTTTGGCTTATAGAATGAAAAGTATTGCAGATAGAGAAAAGCTGTTGCTTGCTTAAATGTTCAGCTCATTTAGCCCTACAAAAGTCTCCATAGGGTCGAAGTTGTCAGATGACCCCTTTTCGTGTTGTATAATAGTACTTTTTTAGATATGCTACTGCATACTGTAGCTTCAAATTCGACAAAAGATCTTTTCATTTAAGGATTTAAATTATCAATAAAGGCCTCTAATTTATATCAGGGAGATGAAGATAACAAGAGGATCTCAGGAGCCTGCATAAATCTTTTTCTTGGCCCTTAAGCCATAACGGTCTCTTTTATAAGGGGTTATCTGACAACGACCCAATGAAGACTTTATAAGAGCTTAATGTGATGAAATTTTATACCTCCAAAAGCTTTTCTTATTCTGAAATAGTTTTCATTCTAAAGTGCAAGAACATGAAAAACGCTATTTTTACCTTTTGTTATGTAGTGCACATTTATATCGCATTTATGTTGGGGTATAAATATGTAACTGTTATTTTAGAAAATCCGTATAACATTTAGAATACAATACACGATTAATGTTCTGTAATAGATCCTCTGGTATCAATATTGACTGACCGATTTACCCTGTCTAGACGAAAAAAAAACCGCGAAAATCAGATAGCTATATGACTCTATAAGGCTCTGCCTAAAAATAAGTTATAAACAAAAACAAAACATCGACCAAATCATAAAGTCTATGAGCCCCCTGTCCTCAGTTTTAATTACTGTTTAATAAAAGAACCTAGACTCTGAATTTCGCAGGTTGGTTAATGCACTTTTCCGGAAAATCGTCCGTTTCCCGACCCTTTCAAACATAAATCAAAGCGCTAAAGCGTTTAAAGGCAGAGCTAAATCTAAGCACTAAAAATAAAGAACGATCTGTGTTTCATAAACTTGAAACATAGCACATCAGTTTTGTTTGTTTCCAGATTTTATTGAAACACTCAGACACATACATGTGTAACATGAGGACATACAACAAAATAACATATATTACAAATGACAGAATGAGCTAGTCATACAGCAAATAAAGTTTAATAACAAATTCAGTTTATGTACAAACGATGCAATGTTTGTTAAAAGTTTAACATTACAAAGAGACAACATACCACTCATCTTGTTTTTATCTGGATTTATAAAATAATACCTTGGTATATGTTTTTGTTGCAATTGTTTAACATAGTCATTTTGGCATTTAAATAAATAATGGAATTCGTCGCCGATTCCATCCCTACAAAGTGAACAAACTCTTGCTTCTCTAGGAATGTTTGACCATCTCCCAGTTTCAACCGGCAACTTGAGGTTGGAAGTTCTCAGTTTAGATATCTGAGTTCTTCCAAACTCCGTTAACCTCGATAAGTAATTTTCAAAGCAAAAGTTTGTTTTGAATAAGGAGTACAGTAGACCCTTAGATGAGTTTCCTATATCTGAGAACCATTTCTGAATGAACTGGTCTCTAAGACGCTCAAATAATATAGGTTTTAGAGTACAAAATTCGACTTGGATTTGGTTAGTAAAAATATATCCAAGACCTGTATTGTCAAAGACAGATTTTATACTAGATATCCATTTAAAGCTTTGATTTTCATTCAGTTGCAGATCATACAATAGTCTGTAAAGGATGCTGCTAAGCTTCCTTTCGTTCTGTACTAATCTACACCAAAAAGAAATCATTCTAAGCTTGACTTTTATACAAAGAGGATATCGGCCTAACTCACCATATACCATGAAGTTGGGGGTAGACTGTCTCAGATTGAGTATTCTTTTGCAAAATTGAAGATGTACTCTTTCTAACACATCAATGTTTTCATATCCCCATACTTCAGAACCATATAGCAGGATAGGCTCAACTAATGAATCAAATAGTTTCAATTGAATATCAATCGGAATCTTATGATTTCTTATCTTCTTATATATTGCGAATAATGATTTTTGTGATTGCTCCGCTAATTTCTTCTTCGCCTCATTAAAGTTTCCGTTGTATTTAAAAACTATACCAAGGTAAGTCAATGAATCCACTACTTCTAGGTTTGTGCCATTCAATTTAAAATTATTATTATTTCTACATTTTCTTTTGCTAAAAATAATAACCTTAGTCTTTGATGTATTAACAGATAGTTTCCAAAAATCACAATAATATTGAAAAGTGTTTAATGATTTCTGCATATCATCAAATGATTCAGCAAAAATTACCGTGTCATCGGCATATAACAATATAAAAAGTTTTATAAAAATATGTAGGGAGCTTTGAATCTTCTCTTTGACTAAATTTAAAGGAAGGACATGGAGCTCTTCAAAATATTTTTCCAAGTTGTTTAAAAAAAAAAAAAAAAAAAAAAGGTGACAAATTTTCTCCTTGGCGCACACCATTCATACAATCAAAAAAATCAGACTGTCTACCATTGCAGGCAATGCAAGACTTAACATTATCATACATATTGTAGATAACTCGGAAACATTTTCCTTTGATATCACTGTTTTGTAGTTTTTGCCACAAACCAGCACGCCAGACAGTGTCAAAGGCCTTTTTGAAATCAATAAATGTGCAATACAGTTTTTTACCAAAAGCGAAGTACAACGATATCAAGGCGTGCATAATAAAAATGTTATCAGTGGTAGAATACCCCTTTCTAAAACCAGCATGACATCCCGAAATAATATCAAACTCATTTGACAAAAAGGTCAGTCTAGCATTGATAATCGACGTAAAAAGTTTTCCAAGACAACTTATTAGCGTGATAGCTCGGTAGTTGTCGGGATCATTTGCATTGCCTTTATTTTTGTATATTGGTCGAATAATTCCACTCAACCATGTCTCTGGAATAATACCGGAGTCGAATACTATATTAAACAATTTACAATAAATAGAAACGAGCTGAGGAGTCGAGTGCTTAAAATATTCATTAACAAAATCGTCTACACCTGCAGCCTTTCCATTTTTCAAGTTTTTAATGGCATTTGACACTTCATCGTGTGTGATTTCTCCATTAAGGATATTATCATAAATTTCATTTTTACACACGTCATCAAGAAAATGTCTCGAATCATCTTCAATTTCGTCAGTTTTAGAAGCCTCACGAAGTTTAATCGAATTTTGTTCCTGAAACTCTCTAAAACTTGTATTCATTTGCTTTCTAAATTCTTTTGCTTTAGCATTAAATTCTTTTTTTAAATTATCAGATTTGTCTGATTTATATTTCTCTTTTGCTTTATGAAACTCATCACGCTTTTGTTTACATGATTTATCAAACCAAGGCTTAGTATCATGATCTTTCGACCTGTTTTTAGTAGAATAATAGCCGAATGCGGACTTGGCTGTGTCTATAAATATACCTTTTAAATCGTCAACTGCATTATTAACGCAGTCAGACGTGACATTATTACTGTTCATAATAATGTCTAATTTCTCATCTAAGTTATTAATACAGCCATTTTCATCATCAACTATCAAGTTTACGAACTGGTCACTCCTAGCCGAATTCCACTTAACATAATTTCTATCGGAGTTACCTCCGCAAACTTACACATTTGTAAAGAAATCTGTAATTAAAGTCCGCCCACTTGATCAAAGGTCAAAGGTCAAAAATGCTTAAGTAAACGTCAACGATTATTGATACACGATATGTAGTGCACATTTATATCGCATTTATGTTGGGGGTATAAATATGTACCTCCTTTTTTAGACAATACGTATATTCCGGCCTGTCCCGGATAGATTAACCGAGCATCAATCAATTGTTGGGCCTTGGAGAATAACTCGGTCAAGGGTTGACACTTTATTCAAGCAGCAACAGTGTGAAAGTGATGCGGTAAAATACTGAAAAAAGGGGGATGTAATTAACACATAATATATCGAAAAATGTTAAAGTTCATATATAAAAACAGCAATAGGGGTCATGAATTATCATTAATCAATTAAATATCCATATAAGAAAAACGTTATTAAAGTTCTACAGTCCAAAAATTGTTTAAAATAAACGGGAAATTCCCTTCGTCTGGTACGATGTTTATTTTCACTTTTCTTGTTGAATAAATGTTGTATCCAGAGAAAATAAATGCATAGTTCGATTCAAAACATGTTAAATCAGCTATTAAAAACAGTTAAAAAATGTTACTCACGCTGTGGATAGCCACAAATCACAGAGCGTGCATCGTCTGTCCTTTGTTTTTCATGACACGGGGGAAACTGACAAAGGGGACGGAGACGTAGTTTAACTCATGTAAATTTAACATTGAAGAGACGAAGAGTCGTAAGAGTTCGAATACATAAATCCAGAGAGGTAATCATAAATGGAGTTATCCCGCATAAGTCACTGTTAGGAAAAGACACTGTCGGTTTCACATTTCATGAGAAAAATAATTATGAATAAATATTCCAAATAAACGCAACATACAAATGTGTAACAGAACACTCCCCGTCTGATATCCAGGGGAATATCACTATTTTTTTTCCATTTATTTATAAGCACATAAATCCAAATGTCCAAAGATAAGGTGAGTACAATGTACAGTTCCTTCATGGAATGTTTTCTTGATACACGGATCGTGAGGTAGCTCCAACGTTGTCTGGCTTCCAGAGTTGCCCAATGGGATTATCCAGCGTTGCCACGCACGGCGTGGAGAGGAACAACGTGTTCCTAGAATGAAGAAGCATCCTGGTATTAACGATAACAGAAACTAGTGTCCAGAACAATGAATATAGTCGCAGTTTATCTACAAATTTGTACAGCTTGCACACGGTGCAAATAACTCAAAGTCTCTGAGTTTCGTCTGCTTCGACCAACAGAACCAGTTCGGTTATTGGTCGAGTGTATGTCTTAGGTTTTCCGTCGACCATGATGCGGACTTCAACTTTTCGAACGTGGTCGTCGGAACCTTGTACGGCGTTCGTGATTATGCCGGTTGGCCACTGTGTCCTACATAAACTATTGTCCTTGACAAGAACTACGTCGCCTACACGGAGATCTCTCCGCACTTCTGTCCATTTTCGCCTTCTTTGTAAGAGCGGTAAATATTCTCTTTTCCAGCGAGTCCAAAACATACTCGCCAAAGCTTGAACCCGTTTCCATTCTATTCTGTATTAATCTCGTTTGTCCGCGGGTTCAGGGTCGTCTATTGAGAAGACGTAGTCTGTCTTTTGATTCAATAACATCGCCGGTGTTAGAATAAGCGGAGATTCCGGGTCGGAAGATACTGGAACTAACGGTCTTGAGTTTATTATAGCACATGCTTCAGCCATGAACGTGTTCAACACGTCGTGTGTAAGAGTTTTCCCGAAATTCTCTAAGAACAGTGAATCCAGAATTCTCCTCGTGACTCCAATCATGCGTTCCCACGCACCACCCATGTGGGACGAATGAGCTGGGTTGAACTGCCATGTCGTGCCTGCATCGTGAAGATACTTTGATACGGCGGGGTCCTCGTCGACGTTGATTGGCGTATGTCCAGGGTTGATAGTTTTGATGTTTAGTTCCTTAACAGCACCAACGAAATTTGTTCCTTGGTCGGACCGAAAGAACTTGACCTTTCCTCTGACCGAAGTGAAACGTTTTAGTGCGTTTATGAAAGCGGAGGATGTCATTTCCTCTACGAGCTCGATATGTACGACTCTTATGACTAAACACGTAAACATGACCGCCCATCGTTTTGAGTTGGCACTTCCTCCGCGGGTCTTTCGTGTTATTATTTGCCACGGTCCAAAGACATCTACTCCGACGTTAGTAAACGGAGGTGACGGTTCGAGGCGATCCTTTGGAAGATCGGCCATAATTTGAGTCTCTAACTTCCTTCTGAGTTTGCGGCAATCGAGGCACTGATGTATTACGCTCGATATAAGTCGTTTTACTCCGGTTATCCAAAAACCCGCTGCTCTAATTGCACCTTCCGTTAGGTGTCGACCCTGGTGCTTTATTTCTTGGTGGAAATGTTTAACCAGAAGCGGTGCTATACGGTGCCGACCGGATATGATTAGTGGTTTCTTTTCTATGATACCAAGGTCCGAATGCTCTATGCGGCCACCGACTCTAAGTAAGCCGTTCTCGTCCAGGCAAGGATTAAGGTCACGGATCGGGCTTCGTTTCGGTAGCGGCTCCCTGTGTATGATACACTGGATCTCTTCCTCGTAGGATTCGGTTTGAGCGTTTCTTATTACAAACATTTTAGCGTTTTCGTAAAGATCAACTGAATTAACTTGTTGCTGTTCTGATTTGCAGAGACGGGCAAATCTCTTGAGTCTGTACACGACTTTGACTAAGTCGTTCCAAGAATTGAAATGTTGGAAACGGTCGGTTTCGAGACTAGACTCGTGTTCACACACGGCGGTTGTCTTGTAAACTTGTACCGGACGGATTTCAGTGTCGTCGTCAGGTTGTATGAGTTCGTGATCGATTTCCGTATCGACAGATTGTTTTGATGCATTGTCCAAAAATTCTTTAGGTCCGCTTAGCCAAACACTGTTTTGAAGTTCTTGAGCGAGAATCGATCTCGTAGCTAAGTCGGCAGGGTTACGGTTGGTCGGGACGTAGTTCCATTGTTCGTGTGAACTAAATTTTCTGATACGCTCTACTCTATTTGCAACATAAACGTAGAATCGTCTCTTTTCGTTGCATATGTAGCCTAGAATCACTTTACTGTCCGTATAGTATTTGATAGTGTCAAGTTCAAGTTTGAGTTCAGTGACGGCGATCTGGGCGATTTCAATAGCAAGTACGGCAGCACATAGTTCCAAACGCGGGATTGTATGTCCATTAGTCGGTGCGACCTTGGCCTTTCCTATGACGAAACCAAGGTCCGAAGACCCATCAGAATCAATTGTCCGGAGATACACTACGGCTCCTATTGCATCCTTTGAAGCATCGGAGAAGACGTGAAGTTCCTTCTTCGTTTTTTCACTGAGGTAGGGAACATATGGTCGTGGTATTCGTACCGTTTCTAAAGCTTTAAGCGTTTCTTGCCATTTTCCCCAATCGGAGGCTATTTCTTCCGATACCGGTTCGTCCCAATCGGTAGTGGTCTTAACAGGTCTACGGAGAAGTAGCTTCCCAAATATTATGACAGGCGCAAGGAATCCAATCGGGTCGAATATACTGTTAATTGTTGATAAAATCCCTCGGCGAGTCACGGGCTTTTCGTCACGTGATAGGTTAAATAGAAACTGGTCGGTGTTTACGTCCCACGATATTCCGAGACTACGCTGCAAAGGCTTGTCGTCGGCGTCCAAATCGAGGTCCTTTAGGTTTGACGCAAGATCGTTCAATGGGAAGGCTGCCATAACTTCCGGGCTGTTCGAGGCGAACTTATGAAGGCGTAGGTTGCCGCATTCAAGCAAGGCATTTTGCGTGTCTTTCATGATTTTAATAGCGGCTTCTACTGTGGGACATGAGGTGAGACCGTCATCTACGTAGAAATCAGACGTGATAAAGTTCACGACGTCGCTTCCGTATTTTGCTTCGGCCTCAATCGCTGTTTTGTACAAGCCGAGGTTGGCCACCGCTGGTGACGGGCTGTTCCCAAAGACGTGGACCCTCATCCGGTACTCGATGAGTTCTTTGTTAATGTCATTGTCCTTGTACCAAAGGAATCGTAGATAGTTCCTGTGATCTTCACGGACAATAAAACAGTGAAACATATGTTGTATGTCGGCTGTTACGGCGACCATCTCTCTTCTGAAACGGAGAAGTACTCCGAGGAGACTATTGGCCAGGTCGGGTCCTGTGAGTAGTACGTCGTTTAGCGAGACTCCATTGTATTTAGCGGAGGAATCGAAAACGCCCCTGATCTGATCGGGTTTCTTGGGATGGTAGACTCCAAATAAAGGTAAGAACCAGCATTCCTCGCCCTTGTGTAACTGAGGCGCCACTTCGGCGTGGTTGTTGTCCAGTATTTTGGCCATGAAGACTTGGAAGTGCTTCCATTTCTCTGGGTTTTTCTTTAGGCTCCTATCGAGCACCATAGCACGGTGAGTTGCCTGATCTTTGTTGTTAGGCAATGATCTTCGTGTGGATCGAAATGGTAATGGAGCTTCCCAATTCCCGGTGTCGTTTCGTTTGAACTCTATGTCCAATTGTTTGACAAACTGTCGGTCGTCCTGTGATAATCCTGGTTTATCATCATCAGGTGTTTTCTGAAAGATGTCCAACCCATTCAAGTCTGAATCATTCTGCTCGCATGACAAGTATTCACGATGTTCGGTTACGTGAAACTGGTTCGGACATGGTTGCATTATTGAGGGTCGCCCATTCGGTAGAATGAATGTTTTCTTGACGTCGATATCAGATGGTGCATGTTGTCGGTCAAGACAAGTTTCGCCTACAATGACCCAGCCTAACGGCAACTTCTGTGCGAAAGGTTCAAAGTGAGACCCTAATCGTTGGTCGAGAGCGTGGTGTACTGCCGGGAGTGTTCTCCCGATAAGAAGTAGAATCTCACAATTCCTATCAATGGGCGGGATGAAGTTAGCTATATCCCGTAGATGTGGATGGTGTATCGCAACTTCGGATGTTGGTATTTCGGACTTGTTGTTTGGAATGTCGTTACATTCGATGATTGTCGGTAAATCGGTTTCGAAATCATTACCGATAGACCTAACCATAAGGTCGTTCACTCTCCTTCCTGACATCAGTGTGCGTCCTGAACAGGTCGAAAGATTGAAGTTCCGGTAAGGTCCTTTAACGTTGAACGTATCGAAGAATTCGGTTGTAGCCAGTGTGTGACTACTTTGGTCGTCAATTATTGCGTACATGCGATGTACGGTGGATCTATCGTGTTTGGAAAACACGTCTACAGGCAATATCTTTGCACAAGATTTCCCGCTGTACGTTGAACCGCATACTTCTGTGCACTTTGCCTGTACGGTGTCGTTGGCGTTGCTTGCCTTTGGAGCCTTTCTCTCCCCGCCATTGTTTTGTGAGGATTCACGAGAAAAACTCGCTGGTCGTTGGTCGGAGTTGGAGATGTGCAAAGCTGTCGGGTGACGTGTGCTTTCGCATTCGTTGCAAACAACTCTTTCTTTACAGTTGGCCTTGATGTGCGTGTCAGACTCGCAACACTTAAAGCATACGTTGTATTCCTTTAGTAACTTAATGCGGTCTTCAATTGGTTTTGCCCTGAAGCCATTACATTCGTTTAACGAGTGCTTTCCCTTGTGAATAATGCAACGCTCCTTCAGGTTGATTGAATTGCCATTCTCTCTACTGGGCTTGTCTGCGGAGCTATGCTCCGTGCTTTGGTCGGTAGACGTCTTATAAGCACTGATCTTCCCTTTTCCAGCCTGGGAATGCGGCTTAATGGTAGGCTGACTGTTGTAATCATAGTTGAAACAAGGATTGTTTTTGGTTTTTGAAATTTCACGGATAAAATCCGTTAACTCCGAAAGTGGTGCAAATGGAACTTGATGTTGGGTCATGTAATTCGAAGCCCTTGAGGTCCATCTTTCCTGAAGTCCATATGGCAACTGAGAAACTATAGGCAGTTGTCCTGATGAGGTGTCGAAATACCCTAACAAGCCACGAAGGTTCGGTTCCTCTTTCAGGCATTGGATGTGAGAAAGAAGATCGTAAAAGTCGTAGAGACGATCGGTGTCCTTGTTTGTTAGTTTAGGAAAGCTTTCTAGTTTCTGCCTTAGGGCATGCTCTGTCAACTGTGATGCACCATAGCGTTCGTCTAGACGCTCCCAAAGACGTTCTAGACCTCTTGTCGGGTTATTGATGTTAGCTGCCTTGATACTTTTGGCGTATTGGGACGACTTATTCCCGAGCCATTTCTTGAGGAGAATGAGTTCTTCGGAGTTTGATATTCCTAGCTCGTCCACGACGCCTTTGAATTCGGCCTTCCAAACTGCGTAGGACTCAGCTTTGTCGTCGAAGTGAGTGAGACGGGAGAGTAGTAGATCCTTTCTCAGTAGGAATTTAGTTAACTCCTCGGATGTTGAATCCTTCCTGTCTGAACGGTGATCCTGCGTCGACGACGTTGTCGATAAGGGATGCTGATCTCGAGTGGATGGCACGAATACGGGAGCATCCCGATTGAGGCCATAAGTATTGCTAATGGTGTCGACGTCGTCGATTTCTCGTCGAAAGGGTGTCGATGCCATGGATGATGGTCCTATCTTCTTAGGTGCTTCGGTTGTAACATGCGGTTCGAAAACCGTAACTTTCCTTGTGTAGTCGGAATGCGTCGGACATGTGTTTATCCCGACGTCGGCCGGATTTTCATCCATTGGATGAGTGCTGCTGTTGTGTTGACTCACGTAGTCTTGTACCCGACGGATCGGGTCGGCCATAGGTAATGGCAGGTCGACGGCGATGTGTGGTTCGTCGTCAATATTTTGACTGCCGTCGTCTTCGTACGCTCTTGCTTCAGCTTCGGCCATGTGGGCTTCTATCATAGTTTTGTCGGCCTGCAGTTCCATCTTCCTCCGTAAGACAGCTGCTGCTTCCAAGGCGTCTGCTCGTTCCATTTCAATTCTGCTATGTTCAATCTGTCGCTCGACTTCTGCCTTTTGTCGTTCCATCTCGGCTTTCTGACTAGCTTTTCGCTGCACCTCGTGCTCTTCGAGAAGGGCTTCTTGTTTCGTAAGAGCAGCTTGTTTAGCTAGAAAGGCTATCTTGGCCTTGGCAGCATTTGCTTTAGCACGCTTGTTTCTTGAAGCGCTTGACGAGCTGCTGGATTTTGAGCCACCCACGGATTTACATCCGCTATTTGGCTTTGACCTAATTGAGTTGCGTTCTTGCTTCACGGACCCATGTGGTTCTAGCATAGTGACATTCTGTTGACCTGAGGTAGGCTGCCCTTGTGGCTGATGAATTGCTGGTGACGCGGGACCAAATGCATTGGTGACGTCCCGTAGGGTTGACATCGCTGTGTCCAATGTTTGCCGTCTTATATCAGCCAGGGTAGTGAAAGCCTGGAGGTCTCGATTGCTTTTCTCGGCCCTAGTGTTCTTCATAAATTCTATAAATGCGTCAACTTGACGTGCATATCTACTAGCAGACTGGGCTATCTTTTCTTGTAAAGCGAGGCAACCTCGTACATTCTCTGGAGGGGTATCGACCTCCTGTAGGAAGGCATTTAACATGCTCCATAGTAGCTCTATGTCTTGGGCGTATTTCTCGCGTCTTTCAATGTAGACGTCCATGCCCTTTTCATTCAGAGTTCTTACTCTTTTCTCTGTATTGTCAGATCGTATGTCTGAGTGTTGATCTGGCCCAGTTTGATTTATGGTGACGTTGTCACCTGTGTCACTCATCATGTCACAATCACTTTGTAGTTACGAGAAAAATCTCGAAAGTGTGATTTGACTATTTATTTGTTTCTCAGCTGAGTTTTATAAAATAACGTTTAAAAAACGTATGTGTGCTATCTGGCTTGGCACTAGCTTTGGTGTGTGATTTTGTACGTGTAAAACACGTTATATCACGGTATTCTATCTAGCTTCTTCAGTTAAGGAAAAACTGAGCTGGGTTTATTATTTACCCAGACCAGGTATTTCAAATCTATTTGGGTGTGTCACACAAAACTGTGGTGTGACGGGTCTAGAAAGGTTGGTGTGTGGGCGCTTCTACGGCCGCAGCACACTACAGGAACCAAGAAAATGGTGCGTCTCTCTTGCGAGAGCTCATAAAAGGTTTGTATAAAAAGATACAAGTCTTTACTGGTCTTCTGCGGACGTCTCCTGGCGTAGACTGAGGTGACGCTTCTGCAACTGGCGTTGTTCGGAGCTATTTTACTATTCCGGCCTGTCCCGGATAGATTAACCGAGCATCAATCAATTGTTGGGCCTTGGAGAATAACTCGGTCAAGGGTTGACACTTTATTCAAGCAGCAACAGTGTGAAAGTGATGCGGTAAAATACTGAAAAAAGGGGGATGTAATTAACACATAATATATCGAAAAATGTTAAAGTTCATATATAAAAACAGCAATAGGTGTCATGAATTATCATTAATCAATTAAATATCCATATAAGAAAAACGTTATTAAAGTTCTACAGTCCAAAAATTGTTTAAAATAAACGGGAAATTCCCTTCGTCTGGTACGATGTTTATTTTCACTTTTCTTGTTGAATAAATGTTGTATCCAGAGAAAATAAATGCATAGTTCGATTCAAAACATGTTAAATCAGCTATTAAAAACAGTTAAAAAAAGTTACTCACGCTGTGGATAGCCACAAATCACAGAGCGTGCATCGTCTGTCCTTTGTTTTTCATGACACGGGGGAAACTGACAAAGGGGACGGAGACGTAGTTTAACTCATGTAAATTTAACATTGAAGAGACGAAGAGTCGTAAGAGTTCGAATACATAAATCCAGAGAGGTAATCATAAATGGAGTTATCCCGCGTAAGTCACTGTTAGGAAACGACACTGTCGGTTTCACATTTCATGAGAAAAATAATTATGAATAAATATTCCAAATAAACGCAACATACAAATGTGTAACAGAACAACGTATAACATTTAAAATACAATACAAGAATAATATGTTCTGTAATAGATCCTCTGGTAGCAATATTGACTGACCGATTTACTCTGTCTAGACGGAAAAAAAAACGCGAAAATCAGATAGCTTTATGACGCTATAAGGCTCTGCCTAAAAATCAAAAATCAATTATAAAGTTATTTTATATCGAAATGAATATGAATTTGATATGTATTTAGAAAATATGTAAATGCGTTAAAATACTGCTCATATAGTACCATAAATATGTATCCATGGCAACCATTTTGTCTGCAACATGACTTTTCTCGGATTCGGAAACTGAAGTTTAGCACCCCGATAACCACCATCGAATTGATTAAAAATCATTTATTTGGGTTCGTTTTTGATAAATTTATTTGGATTTAGGTGCTCATTGTTGATAATGTTAAGAATAATTTTAATTTTTGGACGAAAAGGGTAAATCAGAATGAGAAAAACTCAGTGCGTTTTTCATCTTGATATCAATTTTTTGTTATAATTATCAAAAATACAAAAGAATGAGCAGCAATTCTCAAGTTCTATATTTTATGATCTTTCATGTGGTGAAATTCTAAAACAATCGATGTCGATCTTCGGGGTGCTAAATCCGATTTAAGAAATGAGGTATCAAATTTCGTCTGATTTGCCAAATAAGGTAAAAGGGGCGGGACTTAATTTCCAATAGAAAATTCTTCTATTTGGGTTTTTCTTACTATTGAGTAATATTAATAAAATATAATGGTTTGTATAACTGTAAATAATTATGTCAGACTACATAAGACAATAAAACTACAAATATTTAATCAAATCTATATGGTACAGGCATTTTATTTTTCCGAGTATTCGTCGCAATAAGGGGGACAACTCTTGGAAACTTTTTTTTTACTTTTGGCGGGACAAACGTCATTAACATCACTGTGTTGTCGATAATTAATTTTTTTTTTATTTGTGGTCTGCTTTTGAAATTTTTTTTGCACGTTTGTTCTTGTCACAAAGGGAATACAAGAGTGAGAATTAATATTTGCGACCCCCTTTTTCCCCTATTACATAATTAGGGGCCAAGAGGGACCAAAATCGTAACTTTTTTTACTTGTGATCCCATTTTGAAAAACAAAATGCATGTTTTTTGTCCTTGTCAAAAAAGGGGATACAAACTGAGAATTAAGTTTTGCAACCCCCTTTTCCCCCCTATTTGGTTTGGACACTGGAAAGTGGGGAATAGTTAAAGTCGGACAACCTATCTTACTTCACAGGGTCCTATGATTACATCTACATCAGCGTTTAACATACAAGGAACATGTCATTTTTTTAACTACAGCTCTATGTGTCGTTTAAGCTTACCATAGGCTGGAAAATAGACTTAATATCTAAAATTCGAAGTTTAGCCATAGCGAGTATACCCAGCTTCTTGTAGTTAGTTAGTTAGTTAGTTATTGCTTTACTCCCAAGCAGCACGATTTCGGCTATATCCGGGAGATGAACATGAAAATGATGATGCAATGAACATGAAATGATGATGAAGTGGAGGAAATGGGGACACAAGGCCAATCGGGTAAGAGTTTTGACTGCCACGTAAAAAGGAGTGATGCAGGAGGCTAAATTTCCCAGCTTCTTGTACACTTGGAACATATTTGTAATATACCTTGTAGACTTGGAACATATTTGTAATATACCATTCTACTTCTTTTAATAAACGCACTACTATGTCGTTCAATATATATGTTTGTTAACCTTAACCATGGAAATATGATATCTATATCATTCTACTTCTTTTAATAAACGCACTACTATGTCGTTCAATATATATGTTTGTTAACCTTAACCATGAAAATATGATATCTATATCATATCTCCATGCCTTAACCAACATCTCTATCTATATAACGTGTTACAGACAACACTCGATCAATTTAGAGTGTACCGTTAGAACACTTACTTTTTACCATGTTACCCTGTAAATACTATGTATTGTCATTTTGATTACACCATTATAATATCTGTATATAGCAGGGCAATATTTAGCAAGATTTGAAGTGTTTTGAGAAAGTTTTAGACCTCGTCAACATCCAGTGTACGTGTGCATGTAATAGTTTAACAAGTATAACTTGTTCATATCCAATTTAAACTTCGAGCATGTGTTGCAATTATTTTGTGCATAGTTTTCGTTACCGAATGAAATATTTAAGTTATATATTTTTTTATTCCCATAATAAGAAAAAAATAATTTTTATTGAAGAAAAAGTTTTCAATTTTTATAGATCGAATTCATGTACCTTTTGTGAGAAGTTCCCTGAGACGTTACGTCATTTCTTTTATGAAGTTACTGTTAACTAAGATTAGAAATTGGATTGTTGCTTTAACTAACGGCGGTATTGTTTTAAATGCAAAGCATATTTTGATTTTGACGTTGTTGGTAAACATGCATGTAGTATTGTACTTTATATCATTGTATTGTATTGTAAATCGATTTGGTTAAATAGGAATTTGAGTTTGAGTTTGAGAAGAAAACTGTTACTTGTAATAATATTAATATGAAATTTTTTAATAAACTTAAGGTAAGAATAACTGCAGATTTTTATATATTGCAAAGAGTAGAATTTATTGATTATTGGCGACAAACTGTTTTATTGTGTGATGTTGATATTGATACTGTTGAAATTACTTTAAATTGCTGTTGAATGTAAATTATGTATTGTAAATTGCTATTGATGTAATTGTGTAATTGTGTATTGTTGTAATCTGTATAACTTGTACAATGTATTGTCTGTGATATTGTGCTTTTATTATGTATTGTACTTGTATATACATGATTTCTTGAATAAAAACGTTTAAAAAACTAAAAAAAGATTTCCGTGGAGAAGTTACGGACCCATTCGCGAGAATGGGTTCCGATTCATATGATAGATGTGTGATAGCTCGCACCTTGCGGTTGAGTTTTGACGGTCCTAGGAGGGTCAATACCAGGACGAAAGATTTGGAGGAAGTCGAGGGGCTGTTCCCCTTTGATTAGAATTAGGGACTCTACAAGAATGGTGCGCACAAAGCAACTTTGATGATGCTATTTAGATCAGAAGAAGTAGTTAGATTCGACGACTTGGGTGTTTTACAAGGAAAGGACGGAATGCAGATTGTGGTGAATAAAATAGACAGGATGAAAGTCAAGTAAAGGATTCATTGGTTTCCTCTCCATATGAAGTTGGGAGTTGATAGAAAGTTACATGGAGAACTTCGGCAAAGATGTCAGCCTAAGCTACCATGAGGAAACTTACAAGGGACTGAGACTGAAGACTGGTGCTATTAATGGCGAGATGGTGTGCTCCGTTAAAGAAAAAGACAGCATTCCATATACAGCAGAAATAAGAAAGAAGAAAGTTCTTATTACCCTTATGGAAAGGAGGGCACAGTGCTTCTTGTGTCATGAGGTCGGGCATACAAGAGCCAATTGTCCGCGCAGAGAGGAAGGCAGAAGCTATGCAGATGTTGCTTCCCCGTCAGAGCACTGAGAGGGCGGAAGAAAATGGTGGAGAAATGGGCCCGCAAGGCATGCGCGGGAGGGGTCAGGGGAGTGGTATTATGGGTCCCACCGCAAGACAGGCGCGGGAGGGGACTGGTACTGTTGAGGATCATGGACGGTCAGCCGATAATCAGAGGACGGAGGAACAGACGCTCGTGATGGAAAAAGACGAAAGAATGACGAGGAAAGAAAAAAAAACTCAGGACAAACAGACGATGTTCAAGATAAGAAGCCCCCGATGATGTTACCCATGAAAGCCCCTGCGAATTTGACTGGGGAGTCAGTGATTGACATTTCTGATCCTCCCCCTTCGAATCCACTAAACTTTCAAACCCCGGAAACAATGTTAAATAACCCAACTGCTTTTCGTCTATGGACTGTGAGTTTTGGATACGGCTTTGTTTTTTCACTTTTCATTAGTGTATTTTTCTTTTTTGAAGTTCTATTTATCTACGATTTCTGTATTATAATTATTGTCATTAGATTTTCTATGTGTATTTTAAATCGTTATAAAGTCGCCAGTGTTTCCACTACGATTGATTTTCACCTGTACACTATTTCTATTTGTTTTAATATTACTACGGCACGTAATTTTACAACAAATGTTAATATTATTGCAGGAATAATATAAGGCTTGAATTACAATATTTTGTAATTTTTATACCCCGCCACAGGAAGTGGCAGGGTATTATGTTATATGCTCAGTTTTTTTCGGTGTCCGTCCGTCCGTCCCCCGAGGTTTCCTACCAATAACTTGAAAACACGTCAAAGGATTTGAATGGTATTTTATACAGCTGTTTAGTTCAATAAAAACAGGTCAAGTTCGATTTCCAGCATGTTCCGAAAAACAGTGTTCCAGATAGGCCACTTTGATAAATCAAATTTCATGAAATTTTGAGTTTCCGACAGATAACTTGAAAACACATCAAGGGATTTGAATGATATTTTGAGCAGCTGTTTATTACAATTAAATGCAGGTCAAGATCAATTTCCAGCATGATCTGAAAAATAGTTTTTGAGATTCGCCACTTTGAAAAATCAAATTTTATTAACTTTTGATATTATATCGTGGCGGGGTATCATTTAATGTCCCGTTACATGCCCTATTTTTTTTATTATTGTGTTTTGTAATTATAGCGTTGGTAAATTACAGTATACAATAATATAAGGAAATCTTTGCTAAAAACAATTTTCGACCTCATTTTAAATGACTGTTTTTACGAATTTTTTAAAGACTTAAGTGTGATTAACAATACTACAAGTAAGAGAAAATTTTCATTTTAAAGGAACACACAAAATTTTTCGAATATATGGTGAAATATCACAATTTCCGCCTTTAACCTCAAACTATTTCTTTTTAAATCGTTTGTGGCCCTTCGGGCTAAGCTTCGACGAACTATTAATTATTTATCTTTCTTAAAAAATATAATATATCATTGTACATATCACCACGTTTTCAGGAAAATTACTTCAACACTAAGTGGTGTGTCCATTTAGGGAAGACAAACATTGTTGTCTTGAATGATAGTTAGTTAGTTTTTGCTTTACTCCCAAGCAGCGCGATTTCGGCTATATCCTGGAGATGAACATGAAAGTGGTGATGCAATGAACATGAAATGATGATGAAGTGGAGGAAAGGGGGACACAAGGCCAATCGGGTAGACAGTTTTGACTGCCACTGGAAATAGGGGTGATGGGTAGGGACGGGAAATTTAGCCTCCTGCATGGGGATCCTACGGGTCCTACTCTTACCGAGACCTGCAGCAGGGTTCTTTAACGTGCGAGAAACGTGACATTTTTCCCTACACGGTGCACCACTATGGTTTGCGGTCAGGTTTTCCGCATCATCGCCTGACGACCCCGCATCTCTCGATGTCAGGGCTGCCCCATTCAACCACATGGAGCACACATCCCAGTCGCTTTGTGGGCAAAGCGGCCTGACCAGATGTCAGGTGTCTGAGCGCTCTTTAGTGGACTTTTACCGACAAGCTTAGCGCTGCTGCGGGCCTATTCGCCACCCAGAACCCGCACGGGTTTCTTGAATGATAATGATAAATATCGGTTATCTCACCTATGTTATACGTTGAATGATTCGATTTTTTTCTCAATATCATTTAAACGCTTAAAAAATTAAGACATTTTCTGCTAAAAAAATTAACTACTTTTATTTTTTAAAATAGTATCGCCTAAAAATAACCTATATAGCGTTGCACGGGCGTAAAACACCAACTCACTCACTCACTAAAAAAGTATCAATGACGGTCGACACGCGATCATAACATGCATACGGTACATGGGAATTGGCTTTATCATATGTACCCATGTGTAATAGACAATGGATTTGTATTTAGTTTGTTAACTAAAAGAAAATCAAAATTGATGAATATAACATCTATACATAAAAACATACTTGTTTTCCTGTTTTTTTTTCTCTCTCGATTAAATGAAAATGGGCTATCACTGCACCCGTTTTCTAATTATTGTCGCATTGAAGCTTAGTACATATTTGTGACAGATCTTATCTTATGTTTTTAATTATGTCTTTGTTTCTCGTTTCTCTGCATCTTGTCACACACCCTATTCTTGTATTTCTGTAATCCTTTTTAAATATATTCGTATAAGGCACGGACCATTTGATTTTCGGGGGGCCTGTGATTTTTCCTCGAGCCGGAATTTTTTTTACCCGCTTCGCGGGCCGGATTATTTTTTTCACATACATGCTGAGCAAGAAAATATTCTGAATTATTTGATGTATATAGATTTTTTTAACCAAATACTGTTAATGTAACCTGGACAAGAGGTGATGTTGGTTGTCGTTTAGATAGGTTATATATGTCGAACGATTTGAAATCGTGTGTTAAAGATTGTTTTAATTATCCCTTTCCTTATAGTGACCATGATTGTGTAATTTTTCATTTTGTTAATAATACAGAGGTAAAAAAAGGTCACGGCTATTGGCATTTGAATAATTCTATTTTATCTGATAGAGCTTTTTGTAGTAGTTTTTGAGAATTTTTTTATGACTTGATTGATGGATTAGATGTTTGTCCACAGATGTGGGATTATTTTAAAGAAAGAATTAAAGATTTTTATATTGATTATTGTAAGAAGAAGAACAAAGTTAAATTTAAAGTGATTAAAGAATTTGAGAGAAAATATTTTTGTTTATTGAAAGAGGAAAGGGTCAGTCCAGGTCAATATTGTGAACAAATTAGAGGTGTCAGATACAAAAAAAATTAAAATGTATTATTTAGATATTTTAAGGGGTCGCAAATAGAGCGAAAATTAAAGATTTGAATTGCAATGAAACACCATGTAAATATTTTTTTCAAACTGAGATGAAGAGGGGATAAAAAGAAAAATGTATATATCTGAAATAAGAAATGTAAGTGGTGAAGTTTTTAGAAATACTGATGGTATAATAAATGAATTTTGAAGATTTTATATTGATTTGTTTAAGACATAGAACCTATCATTTTGGCAATTTTTAAAAAATACTAAAATTCACGCTATTTGAAGAATAAATTGTAAAACCTTTGAAGAAACTGTAAAATTTTCAATAAAACTGCCAGAAAGTATTCTTTTCGACGGAAAACTGATGAAAAAAACGCAGAGTCAAAAAAGAGGACAAACTAATTATAGAATGTAAACACTTGCGGGTACTGGTAAACTGAGAAACAAACAGTAACCAAACGAAATGGAGCTGCACAAAAACAATATCGGTAAAGAAGGAAACGTAAACAGTAAAATTAGCAACCGAAATCTGTATTTAAAAAGGAAACGAAATCAAGCGAAACTGGTAAATAGGAAAATTGAATCGATTTTAGCCGACACCAGTCGTTTTTCTTAATTTACCGATTTCGTTTTCGCTTCGCCTCGTTTGGTTACATTTCGTTTCTCAGTTTAACAGTACCCAGTTTACCAAAAGTAAATATTTATGCTGGACAATACTTAATCAAAGCCAATAACTAAAATAAGATTATTTTATAGAAAACTGCAAATCATTGAGTTTTTATGTTGGTAAAGGTAAGTTTTAGATAGTATAGTTTTAATAATTATATGTACTTTTTATTCAATGTGAAAAATTGCGAAATTGATAGGTTCTATGTCTTTTAAGAAGAGTCTATTGATGATAATTTGTTACATTATTTTACTGATAATTTACCAACACTTAATGCTGAAGATAAAGATTCTTGTGAAGATGATATTACTTTTGATGACATTTTTTATGCTTTAAAGAATATGGAGAGCAATAAGTCACCAGGACCAGATGGCTTGACTAAGGAGTTTTATTTTACCTTTTTTGATATTTTGAAGACACCCTTACTTGATTTGTATAAGAGTATTTTTAAAAGAAATTCTATTTCTGATTCTCAGAAATTGTGTTATATTACTTTGATTAGTAAAGATACTTCAACGCATTTTGCTGTAAAGGCATATATATCGTCCTATTAGTTTAATGAATTATAATGTAAAAATTTTAAGTAAATTATTGTGCAATCGTATTGGAAATGTAATTGATACTATTGTTCATATGGATCAAACTTGTGGTGTAAAAGGTAGATCAATTTTAGATAATGCTCATTTGTTACGAAATATTGAAGATTATGTTAGTATGAAAAATATTCCTTGTAGTTTCATATCTTTGGATCAAGAGAAAGCTTTTGATCGTGTTTATCATTGGAAAAGTATAATTTGGGTCCGAATTTGATTAAATGGATAAAGATTTTGTATCATGATTTGTATTCTTCTGTTTTTGTTAATAATATTATTACTGAACCTATTAGTATTACTCGCTCTGTTAAACAATGATGTAGTTTGTCGCCAATTTTATATGTACTTTGTTTGGAACCATTTGCCATTAAAGTGAGAGAAGATGAGAGTATTAAAGGTTTAAATATTCCAGGTTCTATGGATAATTGTAAGATTTCTTTATTTGCTGATGATAGCACTAGTATTTTAACTACAGATTATAGTATTAATAGATTTTTGTATTTAATTGCTATTTTTGGTAAAGCGTCTGGCTCGAAATTGAATAAAAACTAGGAAAAACTATTTTAGCGCACTAAAACTGATGTCTCCCCTTCCTTAAATAACACAAATTCAACCTCGAGGTCAAAAGGTCAAAGTCACAATGACATACATTGTACAACAAATCGTTTAATAATTATACATCTACATTCTAAAGCCCGATGTCAAAGGATAAAAAAGTTATGGCCTAGAAAGCTTTGCATGCCAAATTAGCATTTATTTGACATTGTAGTCACAGGTCAAGGTCATTAACGTTAGTGACACATTGTTCCCATGATGACACATTATCATGTTAAAAATCAAAGCTTTTTGTTTAAAGGATTAAAATATATATGGCCCAGACATGTTTAACGTGTAAAAATAGCATTAATTTTATCTTGAATTCAAATAAAGGTAATAACAAAACTACCGAACTTGAATGATCAATCTCATAGTCCAGAGAAAATGACAAAAACGAATCAGTCATACCGGAGAATTGGTGGATCGCAATGGTCCTGACTTGGTACAGGCATTTCAAACGAAATGGTGGGTTAAACCAGGTTATATCGCGCCAAACCTCCCTCTTCCATTGCGATCTTCAAGTCCATAATATATATAGTTACACAGAATAGCGTGACACTGTTATTTTTTTTTAGAATTAGGTATATAAGTAGAACATAATAGGACATGTAGGATATGAAAATTACCATGAACAAAATACAGAAGCTCTTGTCTGGAACTTGGTTGTAATTTTTATTTGAGAGAAACACAAAACCAGAAGAATTTAGGATCGCAATGGTCCTGACTTGGTACAGGCACTTCCAAAGAAGTGGTGGGTTTAACCAGGTTTTATGGCGTCAAACCTCCCTCTTCCAAGGTCAAGGTCATATGAAGGTCATTCTGGAAGGCGACCCATCATCTCATGGTGATACATGCACATGTCAAATATTATAGACCTATGTCAAAGAACAAAAAAGTAATGACACAGACACACTTTCCATGTAGAATTAGCATTAATTCAACCTTTCAGTCAAGGTCATATGAAGGTCATTTAGGTTCACACCACATCGTCCTATGGTGATACATCCACATGCCAAATATAAAAGCCCTATGTCAAAGTACAAAAAAGTTATGACCCGGAACACTTTGGATGTAAAATGAGCATTAATTTGATCTTGAGGTCAAGGTCATATGAAGTTCATTCTGGTATGCAACACATCGTCACATGGTAATACATTCACATGTCAAATATTATAGCCCTAAGTCAAAGAACAAAAAAGTTATGGCACAGACACACTTTCAATATAAAATTAGCATTACTTTAACCTTTAGGTCAAATGTCAAGGTCATACGAAGGTCATTTTGATACACGACACATCGTCTTATGGTGATACATCCACATGCCAAATATCAAAGCCCTATGTCAAAGAACAAAAAAATTATGGCCCGAAACACTTTGGATGTAAAATTGGCATTAATTTGATCTTGAGGTCAAAGGTCAAGGTCATATGAAGTTCATTCTGGTATACAACACATTGTCTCATGGTGATACATCTACATGCCAAATATCAAAGTCCTTTGTCAAAGAACAAAAAAGTTATGGCCCAGTACAGTTGGATGTAAAATTAGCATTAATTTGACCTTGAGGTCAAAGGTCAAGGTCATATGAAGGTCATTCTGGTATGCGACACATCGTCTGATGGTGATACATCCACATGTCAAATATCAAAGTCCTTTGTCAAAGAACAAAAAAGTTTTGGCCCGGAACACTTTGGATGTAAAATTAGCATTAATTTGACCTCGAGGTCAAAGGTCAAGGTCATACGAAGGTCATTCTGGTACGCAACACATCGTCTGATGGTAATAAATCTACATGCCAAATATCAAAGCCCTATCTCAAAGGATAAAAAAGTTATGGCCCGGACACGCTTTGTATGAGAAGAAGAGTGAGTGAGTGAGTGAGTGAGTTGGTGTTTTACGCCCGTGCAACGCTATATAGGTTATTTACAGGCGATGAACATGAAAAGGATGATAAAATGAACATGAAATGATGATGATGAATGAAATGAAATATGGGGATGGGGTGGAAAACAAAGGACCGGTAAATTTTGACGTCCACAGGAAAAAAGGGAGAGGTGGGTAGGGGCGGAAAATTTAGCCTATGTGGTGCACTACTGGGCGGTCCACAAAGGGGTGGAACTGACACAAAAACAATATGTCTCCCCCTTCTGGGAAGGGGAGACATAATAAAACAAAAGGATTATGGCTTGGCGCATAGAAGGATAAAAAAGATAATTATCGCTTTGGAATAGATTTTGTTGAAAGTTTAAAAATTGCAGGAATAAAATTTGGAGGTGTAACGCAAGATGATACATGGAATTGTATATTTTTGAAAATATAAAATCTTTTTCACATGTGGAAGTATAGAAGTTTGTCTTTATTAGAAAAAGTTATTGTTATTAATGTTTTAGCTTGTTCTAAGTTATGGTATATTGGTAGTGTTATACATATGTCTAAAGTTTATATTAAGAGATTTCAAAAGTTAGTTTTTACATTTTTATGGAATAGTTCGAGAGAACCATTAGCAAGAGATACTATGTATTTTGATAAGTTATTAGGTGGATTAGGTGTTGGTGATATAGAATTTTTTTTATATAAATCTTTACGATTGAAACATTTACATGATGTTATTAATAAGAGAGAGGCTAAGTTTGTATTTTGTTTTCGATTTACTTTATTGGATTTAAATTGCGTGATTATAATAAAGATTTTATGTCATTATCGATTCCGCATTGTGATGTTTTGACCCCGTTTTATAAGTTAGTTAGTTAGTTATTGCTTTACTACCAAGCAGCACGATTTCGGCTATATCCGGGAGATGAACATGAAAATGATGGTGCAATGAACATGAAATGATGATGAAGATGAGGAAATGGGGACACAAGGCCAATCGGGTAGGAGAGTTTTGACTGCCACTAAAAAAAAGGAGTGATGGGTAGGGACGGAAAATTTTGCCTCCTGCATGGGGATCCTACGGGTCCTACTCTTACCGAGACCTGCAGCAGGGTTCTTTAGCGTGCGAAGAACGTGACATTTTTCCCAACACGGTGCACCACTATGGTTTGCGGTCAGGTTTTCTGCATTATCGCCTGACGACCCCGCATCGCTCGATGTCAGGGCTGCCCCATTCAACCACCTGGGGCACACATCCCAGTCGCTTTGTGGGCACCGTTTTATAAGAAATGTATTAAGGATTGAAATGTATTCTTAGAATGTAAAAAAGTCGATTTCAATGTTGTTTGACCAGTGAAAGTTATATATTGTAAATTTTTTAAAAAGGATTGACAAGTTTTCTAGAGATATTTTGTACAAGATTGTTCACAGCGTTTTACCGACTAATGGTAGAATGTTTAATTTCAATTTTGATAGATCGAAAGTTCCCTGAGACGTTACGTCATTTATTTTATGAATGTGGATATGTAAAGTAACTGTTAACTTTGATTAGAAATTGGATTGTTGCTTTTTACTAACGGCGATATTGTTTTAAATGCAAAGCATATTTTGAAATTAGATTTTGACGTTGTTGGTAAACATGCATGTAGTATTGTACTTTATGTCATTGAATTGTATTGTAAATCGATTTGGTTAAATAGGAATCTGAAAAGTTTGAGAAGAAAACTGTTACTTGTAATAATATTTATATGAAATTTTTGGATGAATTAAGGTAAGAATAACTGCAGATTTTTATAGATTGCAAAGATTAGAATTTAATGATTATTGGCGACAAACTGATTTATTTTGTAATGTTGATATTGATACTGATGAAATTACTTTAAATTGCTGTTGAATGTAAATTATGTATTGTAAATTGCTATTGATGTAATTGTGTATTGATG
>OZ020308.1:20058970-20170564 GCA_963971305.1 Arcuatula senhousia | reverse complement strand
TAATTGTGTATTGTTGTAATCTGTATAACTTGTACAATGTATTGTCTGTGATATTGTGCTTTTATTATGTATTGTACTTGTATATACATGATTTCTTGAATAAAAACGTTTAAAAACTAAAAAAAGATTTCCCGTTGAGAAGTTACGGACCCATCCGCGAGAATGCGTTCCGATTCATATGATAGATATGTAATGGCTCGCACATGGTGGTGCACCGTGTAGGGAAAATGTCACGTTCCTTGCACGTTAAAGAACTCTGCTGCAAGTCTAGGTAAGAGTAGGACCCGTAGGATCCCCATGCAGGAGGCAAACTTTCCCGTCCCTACCCATCACTCCTTTTTCCTGTGGCAGTCAACACTCTCCTACCCGATTGGCCTTGTGTCCCCATTTCCTCCACTTCATCATCATTTCATGTTCATTGTATCACCACTTTCATGTTCATCTCCCGGATATAGCCGAAATCGCGCTGCTTGGGAGTAAAGCAATAACTAACTAACTAACCTTGAAGTTGAGTTTTGACGGTCCTAGGAGGGTCAACACCAGGACGAAAGTTTTGGAGGAAGTCGAGGGGCTGTTCCTCTTTGAGCAGATTAAGGGACTCTACAAAAATGGCGCGGACGAAGCAACTTGGATGATGCTTTTTAGATCAGACGAAATAGTAGTAAGATTCGACGACATGGGTGTTCTACAAGGAAAGGAGGGAACGCAGTTTGTGGTGAATCGAATAGACAGGATGAAAGTCAAGTTTAGGATTCATTGGTTTCCTCTCCATATGAAGTTGGAGTTAATAGAAAGTTACATGGGCAACTTCGACTAAGACTGAAGACCGGTGCTATTGATGGCGAGATGGTGTGCTCCGTTAGAGCAAAGACAGCATTCCATAAACAGCAGAAATAAGAAAGTTCTTATTACCCTTATGGGAAGGAGGGCACAGTGCGTCTTGTGTCACGAGGTCGGGCATACAAGAGCCAATTGTCCGCGCAGAGAGGAAGGCAACAGCTATGCAGATGTTGTTTCCCGGCAGAAGATGCCCTTCCAGTGAGCCAGACCACTGAGAGGGCGGAAGAAAATGGTGGAGAAATGCCCCCCCCCGGCAAGACAAGCGTGCAAGGGGGCAGGAGAGTGGTATTATGGGTCCCACCGCAAGACAGGCGCTAGAGGGGACTGGTACTGTTGAAGATCATGATCGGTCGGACAATAATCAGATGACGGAGGAACAGACGACGCCTGTGATGGAAACAGACGAAAGAATGACGAAGAAAAGGAAAAACTAAAGACAAACAGACGATGTTCAAGATAAGAAGCCCCCGATGATGTTACCCATGAAAGCCCCTGCGAATTTGACTGGGGAGTCATTGATTGACATTTCCGATCCTCCCCCTTCGAATCCACTGGACTTGCAAACCCCGGATACGATGCTTAATTTGTGAAATGGACCTTTGTCATATGGATATCCCCCAAAACTGAACCGCTTTTTGTCTATGGACTCTGATTTTTGGATACGGTTTTGTTTTTTCACTTTTCATAAGTGTATTTTCTTTTTTGAAGTTCTATTTATCTACGATTTTTGTCATTAGATTTTTTATGTGTATTTTAAATCGTTATAAAGTCGCAAGTGTCTCTTGTGTAATTTTCCTCTACGATTGATTTTCACCTGTACACTATTGCAAGTTCTATTTAAAGATCCATTTTTCGTCGATTTATTTTATACAGTGTTTAAAGTTAACGTATTATTGCTTTCTTTTGAGCAGATTATAAATCTGTTCCTATTGATTTTCAGCGACTTACTATTTTTCAGTTAGTCCCGTGCGGGACCCGGGTGGCGAATAGGCCCGCAGCAGAGCCTAGCTTGTCGTAAGAGCTAAGGGTCTTGGGATTCTGACATCGGGTCAGTGCTCAGCCCACAGAGCGACCAAGTGTGTACCCTAGGTGGCTGAATACGGTGGCCCTTGTCCGCGGGGGTTGTCAAGTCTATAATACGGAAACCCTGACCGCTGACCATAGTGTGCCAACGTGTGTGGAGAATGCCACGCTTCATGCACGTAAGAGACCCTTTGTGGACCGCCAAGTAGTGCACCACATAGGCTAAATTTTCCGCCCCTACCCATCTCTCCCCTTTTCCTGTGGTTCTTCAAAATTTACCGATCCTTTGTGTCCCATCCCATCTACACATTTCATTTATCATCATCATTTCATGTTCATTTTATCACCCTTTTCATGTTCATCACCTGTAAATAACCTATATAGCGTTGCACGGGCGTAAAACACCAACTCACTCACTGCAGGTCTCGGTAACAGTAGGACCCGTAGGATCCCCATGCAGGAGGCAAGATTTCCCATCCCTACCCATCACTCCTTTTTCCAGTGGCAGTCAAAACCATCCTACCCGATTGGCCATGTGTCCCCATTTCTTCATCATCATTTCATGTTCATTGTATCACCATTTTCATGTTAATCTCCCGGATATAGCCGAAATCGTGCTGCTTGGGAGTAAAGCAATAACTAACTAACTAACCATGAAACTAATTTGATTGTGATATGGAAGCAAGTTGAAAATAATTTGGTAACAATTTGAATGTAATTTGGAAAGGGAATAAGGGGGAGGGATTATTTTGTTTGGAGTGATTTGGTTATGATTTCGATGAAGATATTATAATCAGTTGAATTGGTTATGATTTGGAAAGCTAATTTGCATGTGAATTTGCATCATCTCCAAATCACTTTCAAATTGCTGATTTGAAAATGATTTGGAAGGGTGATCGGTAAGGGAATTTTTTGACTTGGGTAAGAAGAAGAACAAAGCTAAATCTAAAGTGATTAAAGAATTAGAGAGTAAATATTTTTGTTTATTGAAAGAGGTAAGGGTCAGTCCTGGTCAATATTGTGAACAAATTAGAGAGTTGAAACAAGAAATTAAAATGTATTATTTTGATAATTTTAAGGGGTCGTAAATTAGAGCTAAAAGATTTGAATTGTAATGAAACATGTAAATATTTTTTTCAAAATGAAGCGAAGAAGGGTAAAAAGAAAAATGTATCTGAAATAAGAAACGTAAATGGTGAAGTTGTTAAAGATACTGATGGTATAATAAATGAATTTAGAAGTTTTTATATTCATTTGTTTAAAGACGAGTCTATTGATGATAATTTGTTACATTATTTTACTGATAATTTACCAACACATAATGCCGACCATAGTGGGTCAACGTGTGAGGAGATGCCACGCCTCATGCACGTAAAAGATCCCTTTGTGGACCGCCAAATAGTGCAGCCACCACCCACATCTCCCCTTTTCCTGTGGTTCTTCAAAATTTCCTTTGTTTCTCACCCAACCCCATATTTCATTTATCATCATCATTTCATGTTCATTTTATCATCCTTTCATACAGTGTTTGGCATTTTCAATATTTTTGGTAGAGTGCCTCTGATGAGTCTTGAATAGACGAAACGCGCGTCAGGCGTAGCAAAATTTATTGTCTGGAACTTTGTTGTCATTTTTATTTCATATTCATCGCCTGTAAATAACCTAATATGTAGCGTTACACTGGCGTAAAACACCAACTCATTCACTCACATTTGAATATACATGTCTATGATTAATTACACCTGCTAACTGCACATCTTAAAATTACCTAAATAAATACATCGCTGAAAAATGAAATAAATGCTAATAATAATATTTATGCGTATGCAGTTTATTTTTACAAGAAGCAGTGGTACCAATGGGGCATCCGAATGTCAAAAGTCCGAAAAGGCAGAGACAAAACCAGTAAACACCAACAAGAACGGGACAAAACAGACAACATTTAAAACATGGAAACACTAAATAACTGAATATCAATCAACAACGCGAACTCCAGTCGAAACTAGAGTGAACTCAGGTGCTCCAGCCTTTGGTTATTATCAGAGAACGGTTATACATGTAGATCAAACATACATTAATTTTTGAAAGAAAAATATTAAAACAAATATTATTTGTACGTTTTTTCTAATACATACATACATAAATGAGGCTGGAATAAAGTAATATTATTTACTTTCTTCTATTGCAATTACCGTTACTCTGCTTCTTCACCCGTCCGTACGCTGTGTCCGTCAGCCTTTTGTTCAACTTCTTAGAAATCTCCTTTGAAATTGTTTTGCAAATCTTTTGCTTTCTACAACTAAAACAGGTCTATAAAACGTGCAGCTTGCATATAATTCGGTCACTGTTTATTCTCATACTGATATTTTTCATTGATCACCTCCAGAAGCAATAAGGAAGAAAAAATGTGTATACATGAACAATGTTTTATGTAGTTAAATTCTAAACTGCTAAATAGAAACTCAAGCTACCTAGGCTAAAAAAAGTAAAAAAAAATAAAGGCATATGATTTCAATATGTGTAATTTTATTTTCACATTTTCATATATGCAAGAGCATTCTTTCCAGGTATGATATGCAATCAAATGTGGTATCGATGGAAGGAAAATTTACTGTCACCTTGTCATCATTATCATCATCAAAAATTATCATATGCTTTTAGAGCACTTGTAGTGTACTGTCCTGACAAAAACAAGACCAAACAATGGTAATCCGATCTCGAGCTTCCAACCATGGCAGTTTCTCCTGAAATTAAATCGCGCAGCTTTAATATTGACATACAAGAGCTCCCACAGGTTTATTTTTAATATTTAGTAGCAGGACTTTTTATAAGTCTGTCAATTTTAATACAGTGTATTTTTAGTGAGGTCGCATAACTGTCATTTTAATGAAAAGGTATTTCGTTTGTTTAACGATTTGAAGTCAAAGTTTTGAATGATTAAATTCGTGGGCATCTTTGGTCGAATAAAGGCCTCTAAGAATATTGAGCTCATTTATTCATTCCTGAAAACAACATGGAATTAACTAAAGAAAAAGACAAAAAGAAGAGGACCTTATCATGCCACTCATTTACAAGAAAATGTAGTTAATTATTATTCAAACTACTAGTATATATAATCAAACTAAATATAACGTTATGAGACTTATAAGAAAACAACGTAGAATGAAGCTTGAAAAGGGAAGAAACATTTGCGGTTTGACACCCCCCCCCCCCAAAAAAAAAATAAAGATAAATCTCCAAATGAGTCTCCTTGATTTGCCAGTGTGTATAAACCTCTTCAGGCGACAATAAAACTTGTGGTGTGTGCGTGTTTTTGGCTGGGGGCCCACTTCTCTACACCCTTTTCATATATTTTGCATTTGAAAATACCACTAAAGCAGCCTTATCCCACGTTTGACGCTGAGAACTAAAGATTAAGATTGCTAATAAGCCTATCATGGAGGTGGTAAGGGTGGGGGGGGGGGGGGTTCCAACACGAAAACACGTGCTTAATAATTGCAGAAAAAAAACACGAGTTATAAAAATCGCCAATCACGAAACATTACAAAATGATTTTGAATTATTTAGTTTGAATATGAAGTAGATTTTTTTAAAAAGTTTTTGAGAAAATTGTAACTGATTGTTACACGTTTCAGATTTTAAAGCAGGGGCTCCTCATGGGGGGTACCAGGTATCAAGTAATTAGCATTTTTTATGCCAAAGTAATCAAATAATCATATATTTATAGAAATGTAATCAAAAACTGTTTCCCAATGGGAATCAAGTAATCAAAAAGTAAATGTAAAGTAATCAATGATTAACTTGATATGAAAATAAATAGTGAAACAAAATTAAATATTTGTACCTTATATAATTTATGTATACTAATTAATCCAAAAATATAAATGCCACAAATGCCATGCTTATTATACCCCACGCAACGAAGTTGCGAAGGGTATAATGTTTTTGACTGGTCCGTCCGTCAGCCAGTCAGTCTGTCCGTGATAAAAATTTTCGTAAAAGATATCTCAGCTATTATTAATTGTAGGCTTTTGGTATGTGGTATGTAGCTTCAGGAGGGGTCCCACATGGTGGGATATGTTTTCAGGTCTGTCTATCATCTACTTTCTGTTTAACGAGCCGATTTAGACTTTTTTCACTAAATTTTCAGGGTTGAAATTTTCATAAAGATCTTGTAAAAAGATGGGACAAAGATGGGTAAAACATGGATTAAAGTAATGGCAATAATTGTGTCATTCTAGATCAATACAAATTCTACTCGTGTTAAGAAATTGTCGTGTTAAGAAATTGCACTAAGTTATAAAGGACTATCAAAATTGTTGAATCAAATTGGCATTCCGATAAAAAATTTCAATCAACTACCTCACCTCACCTATCCTCTTCTTCCCCGGTGGGACATAAGGCCATAACCAGTTCCCTCCATTTCCCTGTGTCCTGCACTATATGCTGGGCTTGTCCTATACTGTATCCCTGGTTCTGAAATTCAGTTTAGATGGTTCTCCTCCAGGTGGTCCGAGGTCTGCCAGGTTTTCTCTTGCCAGGTGGTGTCCAGCGTAAGGCTACTTTAGGGATGCGGTCTTGTGTCATCCTAAGTACATGTCCCAGCCATCTGAAGCGTCGCCTTTTCAGCTCTGTTGCAATGGAATGGCAGATACATTTCTTTAGCAGGTCTTCATTTCTTATCTTTTGTGGCCAGAATATTCCCATTATCTGTCTTAAACATTTATTCTGGAACAACTCCAACTTCTGTAGGTCACTCTGGATGATACGCCAGCACTCTGACCCATACATCATCACTGGTTTAACATTACTGTTGTATAGGCGTATTTCGGTCTTCTTGCTATACACTCTTGACTTCCAAATTGGCTTAAGTCTTGCAAACGCAGTACGGGCTTTAGATAATCTTGCCTGAATATCTTTCTTTTGTGCCATTGTCTGAGCTTATTACACTTCCAAGGTAGGTAAAGTCTTCAACTGTCTCTATTGGGTTGCTATTAATAGTGATTGGTTCTGACAGCTTGGCATTAACAACTATCACCTTGGTCTTGGTGGTGTTTATTTTGAGAGCAGTCTGTTCTGCATAGTAGTTGAGGGATGTTGTTTTCTCCTGTAAATGATGTTTTGATGTAGAAATTTATGCAAGGTCATCTAAAAAATCTAGGTCTTCTAGTTTGAACACATTGACCATAGGATGCCATGTTAAGTGCTGGTGGTTTTTCGTTGGATCCAATCAATTGTCATTAAAAACAAGATTGGTGACAGTATGCATCCTTGTCTTACACCAGATCCAACATTGAATGATTCGGAGATGGTATGTCCAAGCATGATACGACATTCGAAGTTTGTTTTAAAGCGTTTTATAAGAGAGGTGATTTTGGATGGTATACCACAAGCTCCAAGGATTTCCCACAAGGTGTCTCTGTGGACACTGTCAAAAGCTTTTCGAAAGTCAATAAAGTTGATGAACAGAGGCATGTCCCATACTATAGTTTGCTCTATGATGTTACGCAGCGTGAATATCTGGTCTGTACAGCCACGTCCTTTTCTAAAGCCAGCTTGCTCTTCTCTCAGCTTTGAGTCAATTGCATCATCTATGCTAGCAAGAACAATCTTACAAAACACCTTGCTTGGTACAGACAGTAATGTTACCCCTCTCCAGTTGTCACAGTTCTGTAAGTTTCCTTTTTTCGGAATTTTGACAATGAGGCCTTTTGACCAGTCAGGTGGTATAACTTCGCTTTCCCATATGTTTGTGAATAATTTTTGGAATATTTTACCAGAGGTGTTGATGTCAGACTTAAGAAATTCAGCATTGATGGAGTCAATTCCAGCACCCTTATTATTTTTAGGGATTTAATGGCTTTCTGTACTTCATTTAAGGATGGGGGACTGGTATCAATGTTGATGTCTTCAGCAACTGGTGTAGGATCTGCTGGAGATGGTGGATCAGTACAGTTTAAGACCCCTTTGAAGTGTTCCACCCATCGCCTAGCTTGTTCTTCCTCTGTAGTTAATGCATTTCCTAGTTTGTCTTTGACCTGTGTGGTTTGAGCTCTTACAATACCACATAGTTGGTTTGTGATCTTGTATACTGTTCTCATTTCTCCCCTTCCTGCAGACTCTTCTGCTTATCTTGCCATTGTATCTACAAATTCACGCCTGTCTTTCCTGGCACACCTTTTGACTTATTTGTCCTTGGTCTTGTAGGAGTTTGTAAGTTGTTCTTGTATCCTTGTTGATTTGGTACTAAGGATTTTATGCTTCAGATCTTTACGTTCTTCGACTTTCTTCCAAGTTTCCTCAGTTAACCATTCTTTGTTCTACTTGGTTTGGTATCCCAGTGCATTTTTGGCTGTTTCCAGGTATACTTCTTTAATTATCTCATAATTGTCTAGCACACTGTCATCTTTCATATTACTAAGAGCACGAAAGCGATTCTTCAATTCCAAATTAAATGTGTTTCTTACATTTGGAATGCTCAGTCGGGGTATATCAAGTCTCTTTCTGATACCCTTTTCTTTTGGTGCTTTCCTTAGCTTAAGTTGAAGTACAGCTCTGACCAAATAATGGTCACTGTTGACATCTGCACCTCTCAAAGCTCTTAGATCTAGCAGAGATCTTCTCCATTTTGAATTGATGATGACATGTTCAATTTGGTAAACAGTGATACCATCTTGTGATTTCCAAGTCAATTTGTGGATGTTCTTTTGAGGAAAGACAGTGTCTCCAATTACACATCTGTTTGATAGGCAGAAATCAACTAATCGTTCTCCGTTTTCATTTCTAGCACCACATCCATGTTTACCAATAATCTGATCTATGTTGGTGTTGTCAGAACCTACTTTTGCATTTAGATTTCCAGTAACAAGTACCATGTCATGTTGAGTAACTTTGTCAAAGACTGCTTGTAACTGGTCATAGAAGTCATTTTTGTCTTCTTCATCCCAATCATTTGAACTTTGTTGTCATTTGTATTTTGTAAGAGCGTAGCATTGTATTATGGTCAGTTTACAAAATTTGGAGTTGAACCTTGCTGTATAAAGGCGATCATTAATGGGTTGCCACTGCAATAGTGTTTTCTCTACCTCTTTGCTGATGATAATAGCAACTCCACTGGCATGGTTGGTGTTTTATCTTGAGTATACGATGGTATGTCCGCTGTTCAGTGTTAGCTTTCCAGATCCTGTCCATCTACATTCGCTTACTCCAAGGATATCTATACCATATTGCTTCATTTCTTTCGTGACTTGGGCAGACTTGGAAGTTCCATACATTGTACGAACGTTTCAAGCTCCAAGTTTGATCTTATGTTTTGGTCTCAAGAGATTCTCCTTCAGTCTTCTAGATTCCTGGTTAGGGCTTTCACTAGAAGCAGTCATGCTGCCAGCGGTGGTGCGCTGGCTAGAGTCATCTGTAAGACCATTTACAGAGTTCTGTACAAAATCACAAGTTATGGTTTCTGTAACATAAAGCTTTTTCCTAGGATGGGGTTGTTAGCCCCATGCCAAACCTCTGCACTTTCGGACCGGGTTTTCTCTCTGGGTTATCCTTCCCGTAGATGATTGTAGTACTCTGCTAACGTTGTCATCTCCACGGTTTTCTGTCTGAATTTTCTCCCATAGCCTTTGACTAAAAAGTCCATCACAAGGCAGTGATGCTATTTAACCCAAAGCTGGGATCTAGGATTGCAGGTACCAGGACATATCCACACGCCGATGGGCCTAGCATACCGTGCATCTAGGGGCCTAGATTCCTCCAAGACCTTGTGATTCTGCCTGGGGCCGCAAGGTACCAAGTTACCATCTGTCACCTCGAGGAGGGTCCCATATCTGGGTCACATAGGTCTTGCTGTATGAGAGGCTATAATTGGAAGGGTCGACTAATGCACAATCAACTACGGTAGAAAACAATCCTGGAAAGTCTATTCAGCATTTTAGAGTTGTTGCATCCACAAGATTGTTTTACAGATGCTAGCACACATTGGCGGACGAATACCATAAGTAAGCCCCTGTGTCACTTCTTGAAGTGAATGAAATTAAATAAATCATTGGTTTCCATTGTAAGCTGATAGAGGAGAAGAAGACAAAATTCACTTCTTTCTGTGAAGTCCTTTTGTCAATGGTCCCGATTATGTGAGTGTGAGTGAGTGAGTTGGTGTTTTACGCCCGTGCAACGCTATATAGGTTATTTACAGGCGATGAACATGAAAAGGATGATATAATGAACATGAAATGATGATAAATGAAAAATGGGGGTGGGGTGGGACACATGGAAACAGTAAATTTTGAAGAACCACAGGAAAAGGGGAGAGGTGGGTAGGGGCGGAAAATTTAGCCTATGTGGTGCACTACTTGGCGGTCCACAAAGGGGTCTTTTACGTGCATGAAGCGTGGCACTCTCCACACACGTTGGCCCACTATGGTCGGCGGTCATGGTTTCCGTATTATAGACCTGACAACCCCCGCGGACGAGGGCCACCCTATTCAGCCACCTAGGGTACACACTTGGTCGCTCTGTGGGCTGAGCACTGACCCGACATCAGAATCCCAAGACCCTTAGTCGCCTCTTACGACAAGCTAGGCTCTGCTGCGGGCCTATTCGCCACCCGGGCCCCGCACGGGACTGATTATAAACCTAACGTCTATATGCTCAGGCTCGCTGCTGATAAATCTGAGTGGATTGTCTTGGTGATACAATATCGAGTTCACTTTCTGAGAATCGTCTTCTGTATCCACTATATCATCAAGAAGTTTAGCTACGACAACTTTCTTCTCTAAACTCAGATAAACTACCGATTTCCTAGATATAAAAAGAGATGTGGAATAAGTGTACGCGATGCAACCAACATTAAAGAAACGGCAATTTAAAAAAAATCACAATGGAAAACAGCCAGCAGTCTTCAACATGACCATACCGCTCGTTGGGTTGCATTGACCAAAGACTAAAAATACAATACTTAAGATTTTAACTAGGGATGGCAAGGGTTAACCGGTTATTTGGTAGGAAACGGTTACTAATTTGAGAATCGAGTAATCGTTCAAAATGAAAAAAAAAATTATTTTGTTACTTTTTCATTGTACATTTAACTGATAATCAGTAACACAAAGTAATTGAAATGGATAAGTACCGATGATTACTCCAAGCCATGGAATATGTTTGGACAAACTATCACTGAACGTAATAAAAACATTTAGATTTTAATCGTTGCTGATTGCAGTTTATTTAATTGTTTTGGTTTGTTAAAACTGTTTTGTTTTCACATTGTTTGCTTTTTTTTTTGTTTGTTTTTGCCCCTTTGTGTCTTAAATTTGTGATTACCCTTTTAGATTACGATATTTATTATTTCATTAGGGCCCCTCATCGAAGATGCGGACGCCTTGTAGTTTTTACTTCGTCCGTCTGTATTTGCATATTAAAATTTCATGCAAAAATGTTTAATATTTTTGAAAAAAAACTTCATTTTTGAGGGAAAATCACAGATTTTGAGAATTGGACTTTGTGAACACTAAAACTCAAAAACTATTAATAATACAGTTCTGAAACTTTGTACAGCTGCTAAGTAGCCTGTCATGATTTGCATATAAACATTTCGCGCAAATCTGTTCAATATTTTTGGAAAATTTTCATTTTTGATGGAAAATCACAGATTTTGAGAATGAACGTTAAAACTCAAAAGCTATCAATAATACTGTTCTAAAACTTTGTACAGCTGCTAAGTAACATGTCATGATTTGCATAATAAAATTTCATGTAAATCTGTTTAATATTCTTGGAAAAACTTATTTTTTGATGGAAAATCACAGATTTTGAGGATTGGAATTTTTGAACAATAAAACTCAAATGCTATTAACAATACAGCTCTGAGGTTTCATACACATTCCATGAAACATGCCTTAGTGGTTTTAATCAAAGTTGTTTTGCAGCGGGGCCCTTTCTGACATTGTCAGTATTCTAATAAGTACTCCTTATCGTCTTTTCATTGCGGATAGAAAATATCAATTTCATAAAAAAAACTTTTATATAAGCAATCACTTTTCCTTTACTCAAACTGTACCCCCGATTCAAAGGTTATAAATGCGAATGTTCCTTTTTTTTACCTTGAAGCATCCTCGGAAACCCAGGGTTTCTTCTCTCGCTTACTCATTCATCACCCCTGGGACACAACGCACAAAGTACTTCGTTTTCGATAGTTTTGTATCGAGCTTTCTGATTGGTCGCTTTAGATTTATCTTATGCGATTTAAACATGATTCTATATACAAATAATATTAAGTTCAAGACCAGATCCTGAACTCAAAACGAAGAATTTCATACCAAATGTCCCAGGGGTGATGAATGAGTAAGCGAGAGAAGAAACCCTGGGTTTCCGATGATGACCTTGAAGTTGCTGTGCAATTTTTTTTCATCGCGACCCTATGACTCAGTTTTTGCAGTTACATGTATCATCCGGTTAACCGGTTAACTGGTCGGAAGATCTTACGATTAACCGGTTGGTATATTTTCAACAATTTTTCTATCCATAATTTAAACAAATCCCTAGATTATCAACGAAAAACCCATTTCTTGACATAAAACAAAAAACAGATAAATGACAAGGACAAACAAAAGTTTGATAAGGATTTCTGGCTTAGGTGTTTTTAAAAAAGCATGTTATAAAGCAGGAACTTTCTGGAAATAAAAAAAAAACAACATGCAATAAAGAAGGGAAATGTAAAAAAAAAGGTAAAACGTTGGAAGCTGTAGTTAAAGAACTGCTTAAAGAAGTGGAAGATGTTTACAATAAAGCAGGAAAATGTAAAATTTATTTTGCTCATAATATTATACACAAGAAAACGTCAATCAAATTCTGCACTTCGCAAGTTTGCTTTCAGTTATGACAATATTGCTATCATTATCCCTGTGATAGTAGGAGTAATTCCCAGTGAAGAAGAAAGCAACACTTGTCATGCGCTTGAACAACTGTCGTACACATGAGTGGAATCGTTGGCAAAACTGTAAAACTAGTGGCATGTCATTACCTTTTCGCATTTCTACGAAAAAGTGTTCCACAACTAATGTCTGAAACGATTTAATGTGTAATTCGGTTATGAGTGATCACTTGCGTACAACATCGAAAGTACTTCTCTTACAGTTAACGATCATTTTTAGGTCAGACATGGACTGGACTGAACAAGCCCCCTAATTTATATCACTAGCTTTTTAGCTCACCTGACCCGAAGGGTCATGTGAGCTATTGTCATCATTAAGCGTCCGTCTTCCGTCCGTCCGTTAACTTTTCTTCAAACATCTTCTCTGAAACCACTGATGGGATTGCTTTGAAACTTTGTACACTTGATCTTTAGAATGTCCTCTACCACGTTTGTGAAATTTGTGAACGTGGACCAACCACCATGGCCGCTGTTACTAAAAATAGAACAGGGGGTCAGACCATTGTTTTTAGCTTATAACTCAAAAAGTATAAGAGATAGAGAAAATCCGAAGCACCCTCCTTCTTCAGCATCAAAAGCTCTACAAAACTCTCCATTGAGTCAAAATTGTAGGACGACTCCTTATAGGAGTTATTTCCCCTTAAATGTCAAAATTGACCACTTTCACAGTTTTTGGACTTTATCTTGACAACTGTAAGTGCTAGAGGAAAAGTTAGCATTGCAAACTTGTTCAGCTCATTGAGATCTACAATATGATTTCAAGGTCAACCTGACTTTTTAAAAATCTTCTTCTCTGAAACCACTGGTAGGATTGCTTTGAAACTTTGTACACTTGATTTTTAGGATGTCCCTACCAAGTTTGTGAAATTTGTGAACGTCGACTAACCAACATGGCTGCCGTTACTATAAATAGAACAGGGGGTCAGACCATAGTTTTTAGCTTATAGCTCAAAAAGTATGAGATAGAGAAAATCCGAAGCATCCTTCCTTCCTCAGCATCAAAAGCTCTACAATACTCTTCATTGAGTCAAAGTTGTGGGACAACTCCTTATATGAGTTATTTCCCCTTAATCGTCAAAATTGACCATTTTCACAGTTTTTGGACTTTAGCTTGAAAACTGTAAGTGCTAGAGGAAAAGTTAGCATTGCAAACTTGTTCAGTTCATTGAGATCTACAATATGATTTCAGGGTCAAAATTGTCAGATCAACCTGATTTTTAAAAATCTTCTTTGAAACCACTGGTAGGATTGCTTTGAAACTTTGTACACTTAATTTTTTGGGATGTCCTCTACCAAGTTAATGAAACCAACATGGCTGCCGTTACTCAAAATCGAACAGGGGGGTCAGACCATAGTTTTTAGCTTATAACTCAAAAAGTATGAGATAGAGAAAATCCGAAGCACCCTTCCTTCCTCAGCATCAAAAGCTCTACAATACTATTCATTGGGTCCAAGTTGTGGGACAACTCCTTATATGAGTTATTTCCCCTTAATCGTCAAAATTGACCATTTTCACAGTTCTTGAACTTTATCTTAAAAGCCATAAGAGTTAGAGTAATAGCTAGCATTGCATCATCCTCGGAAACCCAGGGTTTCTTCTCTCGCTTACTCATTCATCACCCCTGGGACATTTGGTATGAAATTCTTCGTTTTGAGTTCAGGATCTGATCTTGAACTTAATATTATTTGTATATAGAATCATGTTTTAATCGCATAAGATAAATCTAAAGCGACCAATCAGAAAGCTCGATACAAAACTATCGAAAACTAAGTATTTTGTGCGTTGTGTCCCAGGGGTGATGAAAGAGTAAGCGAGAGAAGAAACCCTGGGTTTCCGATGATGGCATTGCATAATTGTTCAGTTCATTAAGATCTACAAAAAAATCGTATGGGACGCCATAGCTGCCTTATGATGATGAGTTTCATTGTGTGAAGATACTTTGTCATTATGTGATGATACTTCTTCATTATGTGGTGATACTTTGTCATAATGGGATGATACTTCGTCATTATGTGATGATACTTTGTCATAATGTGATGGTACTTCTTCATTATGAGATGATACTTTGTCATTATGTGATGATACTTCTTCATGATGTGATGTTACTTCTTCATGATGTGATAATACTTTTGTCATTATGTGAGTCCCGTGCGGGGCCCAGGAGGCGAATAGGCCCGCAGCAGCGCTAAGCTTGTCGGTAAAAGTCCACTAAGCGACTGGGATGTGTGCCCCAAGTGGTTGAATGGGGCAGCCCTGACATCGAGAGATGCGGGGTCGTCAGGCGATAATGCGGAAAACCTGACCGCAAACCATAGTGGTGCACCGTGTTGGGAAAAATCTCACGTTCCTCGCACGTTAAAGAACCATGCCGCAGGTCTCAGTAAGAGTAGGACCCGTAGGATCCCCATGCAGGAGGCAAAATTTCCCGTCCCTACCCATCACTCCTTTTTCCAGTGGCAGTCAAAACTCTCCTACCCGATTGGCCTTGTGTCCCCATTTCCTCCAATTCATCATCATTTCATGTTCATTGTATCACCACTTTCATGTTCATCTCCCGGATATAGCCGAAATCGCGCTGCTTGGGAGTAAAGCAATAACTAACTAACTAAATGCCATTATGTGAATATACTTTGTCATTGTGTGATGATACTTTGTCTTTACCCCTTTGTGGACCACCCAGTAGTGCACCACATAGGCTAAATTTTCCGCCCCTACCCACCTCTCCCCTTTTCCTGTGGTTCTTCAAAATTTACCGGTCCTTTGTGTCCCACCCCATCCCCATATTTCATTTATCATCATCATTTCATGTTCATTTTACATCCTTTTCATGTTCATCGCCTGTAAATAACCTATATAGCGTTGCACGGGCGTAAAACACCAACTCAATCAAAAAAACAATACTTTGTCTTTATGAGATCAAAGTTTGTTATCATGAACAGCGTTAAAAAATAGTCATTCCTTTTTTTGATCAACAGGTAGATTTTCTGTGTACCCCCCCCCCAAAGTCGTTTCCAGAAGGTTGCTTTCTCGAATTTCTAATCAATAACCAATATATAATTTATTATATATTAAAACATTGTAAACAACATTTTTTTCTTCTTTCATGCGGTTTTACTTAAAGGTTCATTAACATGGTTTTTTAGTTCTTTATTTTTAGCTCGGGATGACACTGTTCGGGTTTTATCTTCTTTCATTCAAAAATAACAGAAAAAAATACAATCTATCACTTGAGGTCGCGTCTATTAACACTAGTGAAAAAAACAAAGTAATTAACCACTAAAGAAGAATAATGGTGTTTACAAAGTTTTAATATAAAATAAATTATGTATTGGTTATGAATTTGAAATTCGACAAACCGACCATTTGGAAACTATTTTTTTTTCGGGGGGGGGGGATACACAGAAAAACAAAATATTTGTCATAAGAAAAAAATATTTTTAGCGCTGTTCATAAAAATAAACTTTGATTTCATAAAGACAAAGTATCTTCACATAATGACAAATTATCATCACATAATGACAATGTTTCATCACATAATGACAAAGTATCATCACATAATGACAAAGTATCATCATATAATGACGAAGTATCATCACATAATGACAAAGTATCACCACATAATGAAGAAGTATCATCACATAATGACAAAGTACCATCACATAATGACAAAGTACCATCACATAATGACAAAGTATCATCACATAATGAAACACATCATCATAAGGCAGCTATGGCGTTCCATAATTTCGGAGTAAATATTGTCGGATCATCCTTTTAAGTGTTTTCAATCAATTTCAACTTGTTTGGTTTTTTTTCAAATGGAAGGCTTTGTAACTTTGTATTCTTGATCTTAAAAGTGTTTCTATCCTAACTAGTTTCTTTAATGTTTAATACTTACCAAGTACATGTAGACCATGTTGCACACTAGGTAAGAGGCTTTAGCATAAGAGATCAGGTGAGCGATTCAGGCTCCTGGGAGCCTCTAGTTTATGACAACCTGGTAATCAAATAATCAATAATTCAAACCTTGGTAATCTAATAATCATTAAATATTTGCTCTTGTAATCAAGTAATCACCTTTAAAATGGCCTGGGAATCATGTAATCAAAAACCCCATGAGAAGGCAAAAAGCGAAAAAGACGATCACGCACGAGAAATGGGTGGTTTACACGGGGCTTAAATACAGACAAAAACGTAGCACGTACAACAATATTCCAACAATAAAACACGAAAAATAATACTTAAAAATCACGAAAACATGAATTATTAAAACTTCGAAAACTGTGGATGATTTTGGGTCCATACAAAAAAAAAACATCAAACGGACAAAAATAGCTACGAACCGCAGCTAATTTTTATTGTCACATTCAAAATGTTGCCCCCTTTTTGGGTGCCATACTTAAGAGGGGGGATCCCGACATAAAATCAAGTGATTAAATGTCGAATTTGCTTCCTACGACTTTGGGCATCTACAAAAGTCCATGATTTAATTCTTGATAACACTGTTTCGTTTTCAGATCCGTTTCATGGATCCACCCTCTCGTGTTGTAACATTGAATCGTACAGAAAAATAGCTGACAAAATTTACCAACAAGTCTTGAATTGTACAGAAAAAGTGAATGATGACAACGTTAGACATAATTTTCAGGATAACTTTAAGGACCATACTTACATTTTACAAAACGAATATCGGTACAAAGATGCGGACGAAGATGTAGGTGATAACGAACATTTGGACCCAATGGACAGGACAATCCAAATGATGGTGGTGAAATCGATGCGGACTAGTTTGATGAACAATTGGATGACTTCGTTTCGTTTCGAGGCAAAACAAAGGGACGATGATATGTTAGCTGATGAAGATGATACTTTTTATGAACCAGAATCAGTCTCCCAATTTGTACAAGCAGTCGACAGTAATGTAGCACTTTGCATCCAGAAAGAAAAAAGTGAACCACCGCCTGAAACGGACGAAACCAACCTGTTTACAAGGATTCACCGCATTCGCTTGGAGTTAGGATTTTACTCATAGTTTGTTTTATAATCCGTTTTCGTTTATTAACTTTATATAATTCAAAACATTTCCTAAAGTGTCAATGACAAAAAAACCCAATTAACTTTAATTTGACAAATACAAACATGTATATATACAGTTTTAATAAAGTGGGGGTTACCTTTGGTAGAGCAATTATAACCTCCCATACATGACATAAATGAGTTATTGAATTTTCAGAATCATTAAACATGGTTAAAAATAATCCCTAGGTACCTTATCCATTTACTGCAAAATTGCATTGATGTACAGACTAATTTGCAATGCAAAATGCTGTGTAACATCAGATGATTCTTTATCTGAAATATTGAACAATAAGGTAGTAGAGGTGGTATCAAAGGGCACAATAGTCTATTCTGAATCAGATGTAAGTTACCCTTTTTCAGAAAAGACTATTGTTGTTGATGAGCCTTCCTCAAATATTGCAACAGTGGCTTCATCGCATGCTTTGCACAGTTGGACCACCACCTGTATATGCAAGCCGTGTATTGCGTGATAGTGATGGCAACTAATGGCAGACTCGGATCATGCAGCATTACCTGATTCACCGTATGATTCAGATATCATACCAGACAAGAAACCAAGGATTCACCGTAGACTAATTAGTGCTAGTGTCGGTTTGATATCTCAATATGAGGTGATACACACTGGAAACATTGAGCCAGTTAGCTTAAGTGACACTGAAACCTACTGATTACCAATTTAAGGTGCTCCACGCTGGAAATATTGAGCCACTTAGTTTAAGAGACGCTGAAACCCAGCGGCCTATTGATTACCAATCTCAGGTGCTCCACCCCCCGTGTGGGTTCCGAGTGGGAATAGGCCTGCAGTAGCGTTAAGCTTGTCGGTAAAAGTCCACTAAATAGCACTCAGAAACCTGACATCGGGTCAGGCCGCTTTTCCCACAAAGCGACTGGGATGTGTGCCCCAGGTGGTTGAATGGGGCAGCCCTGACATCGAGAGATGCGGGGTCGTCAGGCGAAAATGCGGAAAACCTGACCGCAAACCATAGTGGTGCACCGTGTTGTGAAAAATGTCACGTTCCTCGCATGTTAAAAAACCCTGCTGCAGGTCTAGGTAAGAGTAGGACCCATAGGATCCCCATGCAGGAGGCTAGATTTCCCGTCCCTACCCGTCACTCCTTTTTCCAGTGGCAGTCAAAACTCTCCTACCCGATTGGCCTTGTGTCCCCATTTCCTCCACTTCATCATCATTTCATGTTCATTGTATCACCACTTCCATGTTCATCTCCCGGATATAGCCGAAATCGTGCTGGTTGGGAGTAAAACAACAACTAACTAAAATGTCTTGCGAATACATGCGAAATGACTTCGTCGTATCACTTGAATACATGCCAACTGTCCATATTTCATTTATCATTCTTTTCATGTTCATCGCCTGTAAATAACCCACATAGCGTTGCACGGGCGTAAAACACAAACTCGCTCACTAACTCACTCGAGCTTGAATACCGGGTGATGTTGGAGTAAGCTTTTCTGTACAAAGATTAAAACAGTTATTTGTCACTAAAACTTTATTTCTTGAATATACGTGTTTCAATTTGTCTAGAAATAAACAAAAACTCTAACCTTTTATTAGCTCACGTTGCCAAAGGCCATGTGAGCTATTGCCATCACTTGGCGTCCGTTGTCGTCGTCATCGTCGTCGTCCGTCGTCGTCGTCGTTAACTTTTCTTCAAACTTCTCCTCTGAAACGGCTGCACAGATTCAAATCAAATTTGGTCTGGTGGTACTTTAGGGTATCCCCCACAAAACTGATGTGGGAATTTTTGATTCGTCGTAAAACATGGCCGCGGTTGCTAAAAATAGACCAGGGGGGTCAGACTGCTGTTTTTGGCTTGTAAATCAAAAAGTATAAGAGAAAGATGAAATCTGATGCCACCCTACTGCTTCAGCATCAAAAGTTCTAAAAGAGTCTCAATAGGATCTAAGTTTTCAGATGACCCCTTCTAGAGGTTACATGTACGGCCCCTAAAATGATGTTTTTCATGTTTTTAGCCTACAGAAAGAAAACTATAGCAGATAGAGAAAAGCTGTTGCTTGCTTAAATGTTCAGCGCAGAAAGCTCTATAAAAGTCTCCAAAGGTTGGAAGTTGTCAGATGACCCTTATAGGGGTTACGACCCCTAAAATAATGGTTTTTCCTGTTTTTGGCCTATAGAATGAAAACTATAGTAAATAAAGAAAAACTGTTGCTTGCTTAAATGTTCAGCTAATTTAGCTTTATAAAATATAGGGTTGACATCAAGACCAGGTGAGCGATTTAGGCTCCTGTGAGCCTCTTGTTGTTTATCAAGCGGAGTGAGTGAGTTGGTGTTTTACGCCCGTGCAACGTTATATAGGTTATTTACAGGCGATGAACATGAAAAGGATGATAAAATTAACATGAAATGATGATGATAAATGAAATATGGGGTTGGGTGAGAAACAAAGGAAATGTAAATTTTGAAGAACCACAGGAAAAGGGGAGATGTGGGTGGTGGCTGCACTACTTGGCGGTCCACAAAGGGATCTTTTACGTGCATGAAGCGTGGCATCTCCTCACACGTTGACCCACTATGGTCGGCATTATGTGTTGGTAAATTATCAGTAAAATAATGTAACAAATTATCATCAATAGACTCGTCTTTAAACAAATGAATATAAAAACTTCTAAATTCATTTATTATACCATCAGTATCTTTAACAACTTCACCATTTACTAATGTACGTTTCTTATTTCAGATACATTTTTCTTTTTACCCTTCTTCGCTTCATTTTGAAAAAAATATTTACATGTTGTTTCATTACAATTCAAATCTTTAATTTTAGCTCTAATTTACGACCCCTTAAAATTATCTAAATAATACATTTTAATTTCTTGTTTCAACTCTCTAATTTGTTCACAATATTGACCAAGACTGACCCTTACCTCTTTCAATAAACAAAAATATTTACTCTCTAATTCTTTAATCCCTTTAGATTTAGCTTTGTTCTTCTTCTTACAATACCCAAGTCAAAAAATTCCCTTACCAAATCACCCTTCCAAATCATTTTCAAATCAGCAATTGGGATGGGATGGGAAACAAAGGACCGGTAAATTTTGAAGAACCACAGGAAAAGGGGGAGAGGTGGGTAGGGGCGGAAAATTTAGCCTATGTGGTGCACTACTTGGCGGTCCACAAAGGGGTCTTTTATGTGCATGAAGCGTGGCACTCTCCACAATAGTTGTTTTTAAATTCAAAATGGCAGATCATCTCTTCATCAAGTTTCTTGAATTTTTCATGCAATACTTTTTATGGACAAGTTAAATTAGACAAATAACAAAATATAGATGAAATACATTTTTTCAATGTGTATCATTTCTTTTGTCCCATCAGTATATCGTGTAAATGCTTTAATCGTAAAGATCGAAGTTGAAACTATATTAACAACACCCAATCCACCTAATAACTTATCTATATACACAGTATCTCTTGCTAATGGTTCTCTAGATCTTCCAACGATTTTTAAAATATCTACAAAAAATACTGACATATTCAACGTCATAAAAGGTACTCTAAAAAACAACAACTGACGGGCGCTTGCTTTGCAATGATACAAGAAAATAAAACAAACATACACAATAATAGAAAATGCGAATTTTCTTGAAATAAGATAAACAAAAGAATGACAACATATAACACAAGCAAATAAATACCCCCTACATTATTTTTTTTTCAAACAATATAAGAAAAATGTAACAATAAATAAAATTAAAACAAATAAAATGATTCAATTTAACATAACGAACAAACAAAAGCATGCGCACGCGAAAGCAGTCTTAAGTTCGTAGATAAATGTTTGTAATTCTAAGTTAAATGTTTGTAATTATAATGTTCGGGGGCTTCTTATCATTGACATCACCTTCCTGCCCCCTCTCGCGCAAGCCCATATCTCCACTATTGTCTTTCGCCCTCTCAGTGCTCTTGCTCACTGGTAGGGCATCTTCTGATGGGGTAGCAGCATCGGCATATCTCCTTTTTTCTTCTCTATGTGGACAATGGGCTCTTGTATGCCCGACCTCATGATACATGAAACATTGTGCCCCCTTCCCATAGGGGTAATAAGGACTTTCTTCTTCCTAATCTCTGTCGTATATGGAATGATGTCCCTCTCTTTAACAATACACACGTCTCACCGTAAATGGCACCGGTCTTCAACCCCAGTCTCTTGTAAATTTCTTAATGGCAAGTTAGCCGGACGTCTTTCCCGTAGGTTACCATGAAACTTTTAATCAATTCCAACATTTCAAAGGATTCTAAACCTTACTCTCATCCGATATATTCTATTTACCACGATCTGCATGCCCTCCTTTCCCTGTAATAAACCCATGTCGTCAAACTGTCGTGAAGTATTGTCTCACAAACATCCAAACTTATTATTGTGGCACATAACATAAAAACCCAACTGAATCATAGCACATTTATTTTAGTTATCTCTCATATATCAAAATTATTTCAAGCTTTTATAGTAAACAACATCTCCGTTCTTAGAAATTTAAACAATAGATGAAACAAATACAATTAAAGGAGTCAAGTTGATAAACAATCAAAGGAGTCAAAGGAGTCACTTGTAACAATGAACGGAATCATTAGATTGAAACAGACATTTAACAATGAGCGGAGTTAATAAATATAAATCGATAACCTTTTAACAATGAACGGATACAATTTAAATAATCAATAAAGTTCAATCGCATTTCGCGACACTCCCGGCCAAAAGTCATAAAGATTCTTCAAAGAAATCACACGAATAATTCGAGTCCAAAATCTGTTCCTTTTCGTTTACGTTGAGCACTGTTCTTTGGAATGTTAAAATAACAGTTTGTTTCACCAATGTTCCATATGATACACATATACGGCGATCTTCAACGGACTCTTCATCGTCATCACTTATAATTACGATGTCTTCTTCTCTTATGTTGTTGGTTAAGTCTTTATCATCAGAAGTACCAACTTTACTACTGCATGAAGTAACATCATCACCGGACAAATTAAGACTATCACTGGTAGAAACGATATCTTCTGTAGTTTCATCTTGCTGAAAAGGCATTTGGGTGTAGCTTACATCTTCTGTAAATACGTCTGCAACATCAAAGGTGTTACTTTCAGATTCCATTTCACCAATCAGATCTAGGATGGTATCGTCCTCACTAACATCACTGTAGTACCCAGTGTGTCTTCTCTGGTCTCCTCTGTTTGCATTAATAGCCTTTACTCTTGAAGTTGATTCATCAAATTTGTGGATTTTCAGTAGATGCTTGTATAAGTACTCTCTTCTGATGAAGGTTGCATTACATCCTCCTCTGAACAGTTCCAGTATTCATAGCTGTCATCATGTTTTTCGTTAACGTGCCTTAGCAAATTTTTCCTGTATTTGTACTTCTTTGTACAATAGTAGCATTGATACGAAGGCGTCTGTGAATTCATCTTGATGACTGATAAAAACTGTTGAACCGAAGCTGTATTTATACAACACTTAAAAAGGAACATGAAAAACGCGTGCATGAAACTGAGCGGGAATGGCTCCGTTGCCCTTTAAATCTCCGTTCATTGATAATCTTTTTAGAGCGGCTCCGTTAATGTATACATTATATTATATTTAAAGCTCCGATAGAGTTCACACGTGAAATTTAAACACTATTAATAACTATTAAACATTTGTAAAACACAAGCACAATTTATTTTCACTTTTCGTTATAGAAAATAGGAGTTCAAAACACAAATTCTAATCCATAAATATCATCTGAATCCAGATTAAACACAAAACACTTATATTCACTGTTTGAATACATTTTGAATTTTCCTCCTTGCGTTTTAAGCAGATTCACGTACAGGATTTTCTCTCCGAAAATTTTCTTTTTCTGGTTTTATGAATTCATTTTCCTCACTTTGATTATCTACTTCAAGTGGGTAAAGTAGATTCAATGGTCTTCCTAATAATTGTGCATTTGACAATTGGATTTTTGCACTTCTAATTTCTCCATCACTGCTTGGAATTAATTTTACAATTTTTCCCAATTTCCATGTCGATCTCGGTAGGTCGTCCTTGATCAGAATAACATTTCCAACTTTTGGTGAATATGATGATTGAATTCTTCGATGTTTCAACTGAACTTGCATTCGTTCACGCAAACTAAGTAGATATTCGTTTTTCCATGTTTTCCAAAAAAAACCTAAAAGTTGTTTACCCTTTTTCCAAATTTTCAACAATTTCTCTTTTGAACTTTCGACAGGAAAATACTCTTCATCTTGAGGATCACAATCTATATCAGGTATGCCAGTGTTTGGATTTAATGTCAAAAAATGACCTGGTGTCAACGTGATATTTGAAGTTATATCGTCCCCTACATACACTAATGGTCTTGAATTCACAATTGATTCGATCTCTTTCACAAGAGTTATAAGTTGAACATCTGATATGAGTCTTCTATTAAGTGATTTTCGGAGAGACCGTTTCACAACTCCTACTAAGCGCTCATAGAAGCCACCCATCCAGGGAGCTAATTCTGTGAATTGTATCAACTCATTGTAATGCAAATCTACCACATCCTGTGTGTTTCCAAATCTATTTTTGAGAATTCCTACAGCTATTGAACCGTGTAACTTTCCCAATTACACGATACACCATTGAACGATACACGATACACCATTACACCATACACCATACACGATTGAGCGATACACGATACACCATTACACCATACACCATACACGATTGACCGATACACGATAGACTGTTACACCATACACGATACACGATAGAAATAATTTTCCTACACTATACACGATAGCCCGGTTTTTAAAAAAAAACATTTTGTATTTAACGAAACGAAACTACGATACTAAAAGAGTTATAACACTAAAAGAATTTATGTTGAATTAAAGTCATGTTGAAAGCAAGCCCATTTTGTCCACTGACTTACGTGCATAGATTTGAACTAAATAGTAATAAAGATATTTGTGGTGACATATCGATGAATATTGTGAATGCTTTATAAACTTTGTTTAATTACATTTATTTTCTATAAGGATTATTATTTACAGATCTACAAACTAAAGTTTACAATGAAAACAAATATTGGCAAACTCGTTTAGGGAACTAAATTATTGCAACCCATCCTAACGCTATGAGAGAGAATTTTTTTTACAATTGGATTCAATGTACTGTACATATTAACATAAGTACACCGTTCTTTTATTGTCACTTCGCTACATCGAAGTCTACATGTTCTGGGAGGGGGGGGGGGAGAGGGATAGAGTTATCGCCTGGAATATTTTATATCTTCAAAGTAGGCCTCAACAAGGGGTTGCACTAAGTCGTGCTAAGCATACCCCCACTCGGCCATTCAGAAAACAGGAAGTAGATGACCGACTGACCTGGAAAGGGGAGGCACGTTAAAACTCATCATTCTAAAGCTGTATACCAAATTTGAAATCAATCCCTTCTCTAGAAGCCGAAAAATCTGTTACGAAAAATTGTCTATTTTTGACCCATAAAAAGTCTAAGTCAGCTCGGAAAACAGGAAGTAGATGATGGACTGACCTGGAAAGGGGAGGCACGGTATAACTAATCATGCTGAAGCTGTGTACCAAATTTGAAACCAATCCATCCAGTAGAAGCCGAGAAATCTGTTACGAAAAATTTCACTTTTCAAATTTTTTACCCTTAAAAGTCTAAGTCGGCTCGAAAAACAGGAAGTAGATGATGGACTGACCTGGAAAGGGGAGGCACGGTATAACTCATCATGCTGAAGCTGTGTACCAAATTTGAAACCAATCCATCCAGTAGAAGCAGAGAAATCTGTTACGAAAAATTTCGCATTTCAAATTTTTTTCCCCTAAAAAAGTCTAAGTCAGCTTGGAAAACAGGAAGTAGATGATGGACTGACCTGGAAAGGGTAGGCATAGTATAACTCATCATGCTGAAGCTGTGTACCAAATTTGAAACCAATCCATCCAGTAGAAGCAGAGAAATTGAACCGGACGGACAGACGGACGGACAGACGGACGGACGGACAAGGTGATTGCAATATAGCCCCCTCTCTTACGAGTGGGGGTATAATTAAAGTTCTTTCAAATATGAAAGCACAAGCGTATAAAACTCCATTTTTCTCTTATACATGTATATATTATATGACACTTGGTTCAAAATGCCTTGAAGGGAATGTTAACTTTCTTTAAATCCATGTGTATTTGAAAGCAGGTCGTTCATGTATATATACACTTGAACATCGGCGGTAGTACATGTATACGTAAATAAGAACATGCACCTTTTTAGTGCCCAAAGTGTTAATTTGCGCCACAATTATCTTTTGAAAAAAGCCACGCTTAATTGCTATAATTGCCGCAGAATATGTCTGAAAAAAAATCTGAAGTTTGAAATGATAGATGTATCTATACATCATGTACATACTATTTTTAAAAGTTGTTGTAAACTGTTCTATAAGATCTGAAATGTGCAAAAATAATAAAAATAATTATTATACATATACTCAATGGGTGGAAAAAAAACCACACGGATGTGTATAAAATACTATATATGTCAATAAGTACGTCCGAAAATGCCGCGGAATGTGTACGAGCAAAAAACTGTTTTCTTAGTATTTAAATATCTGTCATTAACAAAACAATACAGACTCGTTAAAACGGAACCTTGTCGAATGCCCCTCCCCAATCGATATTTTATTACATGTACCTGTCAATTAAAACACCTGTATGTGCATCGATTGTTTTAGTTAGTCAAAACAACCATTGGTCAATTAACAATGACCAATTAAAATTCAATGCTATACATTCTCGGGACTTTCCTGTATCATAATTTCATTTCCATGCGAATTTTAGTGAAAGCAGCAGCAATTAATTCATAAATATAGTGCGTATTCATAAATATATAGTGCGTATAGTCCTTATAGCTCCATCCTTGATTCAACTTTACATCTTTTAAGAAGAAAGAAGTACAAAGCGTTTTTGGTGAAGAAGAAGAAGACTAGGTAAGTTAGTTATTAGCATATTATTCACAGTATTAAAAGTTATTCCTAAATTTACTATAATCATGATTGATCGATGGTGTCAAAGAATATTTGTCTATGCTCTCGTTTACACTTTACATTAAAAACTTAGATTCTATTTGCAATATTGGCCATTCTTATATTAAGCTACATGTACAAGTATGTATTATTCAGTCGTTGCAAGATATATGCCGCTAGACTTGAACTCATGTTCAGCTACTATTATATAACCCGAGTGTGGTGTAAAAAAATATGTCATTCTGGTCTGAGAAAATCATTTAGTTTAATTATCTCAGTTCTGGTCTCCCCCCCCCTAGAAACCTAAATTAAATACATTTACTATTATTTCATTTAAATAATGTTAGCTTTAATGGCCTAATACAGGGATGTATAAGATAAGCCTATTCATGAAATTGTGTGTGCTGCGTAATTAGCATCCTCGGAAACCCAGGGTTTCTTCTCTCGCTTACTCATTCATCACATGAGTAAGCGAGAGAAGAAACCCTGGGTTTCCGATGATGCGTAATTAGGAGGAAAATAACTGTATGATACGTTATTTCCGGGTCAAAAATCATGACACCAGAAACGAGTTGCATGCAGAAAATTCACCAGTCAAAAGACCGTGGTCATTTGTATAACATTGTGATGATTGAAATGGTACTGTTATTACATGTATAATTGATTATACAGTGTGGTTACATGAAGATACTTTATTTGCAAAACTACAGTACACCCATGCGTGTCATAATGTGCTACCTACGAATAATTTTTGGTTTTTCACAGTTTTCAGTGGGCCGCATATGGATAGTAAACATAAAAATTATTCCTAACAGGCCGCTGTGCCGTGGTGTGTTTAAGCAAAATGTTTTTAATAGATGTAATTTGACCCACCCTCCTTTTGCAGCTCAATAAATCTTTAAAATTAAAATGATTTTGCCTATAGTCAATGTACCTGCCTTAAACATCTTAAAGCCCTTACCCTATTTTTTCAAGCATTGATACCCTAAACAACAGATAGATGTGCCTTAAGTATTCGGTCACTTTAATTCTTCCATTACTTTCTATGTTAATTTACAATTTTTCAAAAAATTATTCTGAAGTCATTTTTTGGCCCATTTAAAAAAAATCACTTTTATATAGCATGTATAAATAAATATTTGAAGTTTAATGATGTAATTTTAAAGAGATTTTCTGTTGCATGGATATAAAATAGATAAAACTTGTGTTAGCAAAATTTATGACATAAAGGTTTACTTATGTTTTTATGGAAATATTTTTGATAATAAAAATAACTATGATCAAAACAATTAACAGTTGCATCAAAAGTATCCAAGTCTTTTTGGGAATGGGGTCCTTTAGATCTCATATTCTGAATTCTAAACAATATTATTCCTCAATTGAGGCGTGGAACTCTGTCATATGAGGGCTTAAAAGCGGTTCCACCTGTGATGTTTCATGGTGTATACGCGTATGTTATAGCTGTTCATTGAAATTTTATATTTTTGCTGTGCTCGCATTTAGGCAATGCCTACCTCATATTATTGTAGAATAAGAGAAATTTTATTGACACAAGCACATTATAATAATAGCACAAGCCCAATGAACAATATATAATAAAAAAATTGAACAGTTGTTTACATAAGAATATCATGATCATTCTTAATGACAAGAGAAATTGAAGTTGGTACATCAACACAGAATAAATAAAGCAATGGTAACCAAATTGCAACAACTTTGACGGTTTTTGTCTCTTATCTTTATCTGGACATGTTCGCTTAAAATTTTGGTCGGCTGTGTTTTAAGAGTAAGGTCTACTGTATTTATCATGTTTATCCATGCTGAAAGAATTTTAATATTTGATACACAAATGTCAAAAAACAGAGTTAAAGGAACCTTGGAATGACCTTAAATTTGTAATTTTTCACATCATGGGTACCCAAATTGCACATGGGGGGTAAAATATTTACACATTTAGATTTCTCTTAAAAATCTTGCTTCATTATTTAAAGTAATTACTTTTATTTATTTCAATTAAAAAATCCACTCATGAACATGATGAAAATGTAATGCATGTAATTGGAAAACAATTAATGGCATTTTAGTTATAACTGCTGGTCAGATTTTTAGATGATTGCAATGCATTTCTATAGAAAGCCTGTATAGTTATACATTTTCTTGTTTACAGTTAAAATGACGGTATAACCATGCATGGTTCATTGTAATTAACAACATCTTCTAACTATTTAAAAACAGCAAATACAAAATAGAGTGTCTAAATTCTGTATATTTTTTACATTGTGTTGCAAAATGAACTTCATCTTCTATAACACTTTTGTTGCACATTTTACAAAGTCTTTTATTCAAAGGTCATGAAAGTATTGAGTTGTGCCTGCCTTTTTCTATGTCTAGGCAATGAGCACTTAATCTCATTTTGCTTCAATGTTAAAGTGTAATTTTTCTGATTTGTTTTTGATTTAACCAACATAAGAGTTTCTTCAATTTTTATAAAAGTTTCTGTAAAAAAGGAGTTTATTTTGATTTGATTTAATCATTCGTTAATATTTGTGCATGTTGATTTTGTATACTTTGATTTAATACAGGTTTGAAAGAGATATTTGTTTCATTTGTATATGAAAAACCTAAATAATTCAATATTTTAGAGGCTTTTTCAAACCATTTGTTGCATAGGAAGTTTTATTTTATTTTTTAAAGTTACATGTAGGTCTGTTCCATAATTTTACATGTGGGAGGGTCGGGAGGAACTTCTATTACATATATGGTGGGTGGTGGGTGTTTGATTAAGATTTTGTTCAGAAACAATGATAAAAAATTAATTATTGTATTAATATTAGATGGGTGGTGGGGTAAAGAAAAAGTGCTTCCCAACCCCACCCCCCTCCCAAATAGCTCTTAATTTTTCCAAGTTCTGCTCGGCAAGCACAATATGGTCTACAGTTTATGTAATTGTCTATGTCAACAGTCCATTTTTTTTTTCATAATCTTTATCCTAATGTCATGAATGTTCAACCATTTTGCCAGACAAACTTTGTTTTTAAAATAACATGATTTAAAAATGTTCACATGATGCAGGTAAAGTTAATGAAAAAAACACAATTAAAAAAGAATAATAGTTCATGATCATTATACAAATTGTTTAAAATTATGATTCAATACTTGACCTCAATTGTGAAAATATTCTTGATCATTTGAATCGATAGACCAATTTTCCCTGGTTATAGACATGATGGACCTATATTTTAAATACCATTTATATCCTGCATTTGATACCACTGTTTTCATGAAAATTCAAAATTTCAAGGGGCCCTTTCTATATATTCCATATAATTTTTTTAAAGTTTCCTGTTTCTTGAAGAATCAACTATAGGGCTTTTAGCTTTTAAAAACTTTAAACAGAGCTAATTTAAAGCAAAAATCCAAATATGGCAATAAATATGCAAAATATATATTGAAGTCATAACAATCATAGCTTGATATATGTGATATGTACATTTTTGTGTGGTCAGGTCTCAATACCCTTTTTACCAATTAGACAATAAAAAACAAAAGTATGTACCAAATGTGTAATTTAAGTTGTTCTGTTTTCAATTGCAAATTTCCTGTTTTTCATGGTAGATATGTTTAAAACTATTTCTTACTTGATCCCTCCATTTTAACCTTGATGTTTTGATCATGTTGATGGAAAATGTTGCATACACTTATTTTTTTTTTCAGATTAATAGTACTATAATGAATTTTGTTTTGCCTTGCACCTGCAAGAATATTATTTGTATTTCCTTTGATTTTTTTAAGAATTGTTAGACATCATGTTCATTGATTGTCATAGAGAAGCCAAATGTTAATAATCAAATTTATTAGTGTGTTACATACTGGTCTACATAAACAAATATCTAAACCAAAAAATAATTAATTTATTATAAAATTAAATTAATTATCAAAAAAAAAACAATACATGTATACACTGTTTGATCTTTGTCAATTAGAGCTTATCAATACTTTGATTATTATTCATTTCCCATGATATTCACTTATTTACACCTGTCACTTTAATCATGTGTATTGTAAAACCCTGTTAAATAACAGGAAGTCATTTATTGGAGGGTTTTTATGTCAGGTAAATTCAAAGTCTAAAGTGTCATCTCAGGTGTCATTTTAATTGGACATAATTGCATGCATGAAATTATCATGATTATAAACCTTTAATGTTTTATTGGTATATGCTTGTTAAGGTGTATAACTTAACATGCTAAAAGTTATAAAACATGAAAAAGGGATTATTGTTAATAAAAATATTATTTTCATACACATTTTTAAATAAATAAATCTTATTTAAATTTTTATTTTCAGAAATCTTAAGTCTTAAATTAAATGCAGACCAAACATGCATGACATGACAAAACAATAATAATGTTTTATGAATACAATATTAATCTAAATACATTATTTTTTTAGTTTATTCCTTTTTCGAAAAATACCTCAATTTTATACATGTATACAGAATTTATCATGTGACTTCAGCAGTTTGTGAGTCTAACTGGTTGGCTGCCCTGTAGACTTATTCAAAACGGACCATAGATACCCAAGAAAACCCCATAATACACAAGAACACACAATAATACCTCAAAATACTTCTAAATACTCTAAATTTCTATATGAATTGATAAAGTATGTTTTTTAAATAGTGTTATTTATGCCTATTATAAAATGTAAATTCTGTAACAAATGAAGACATAATATTTCTTATTGCACGTTGTGGTGATTCTTCATGAATTTATAAATAATATAAGATGAGACAAAAAAAATAATTCATTTCCCTTTCTTTGCTTTCTCCATAGTACGTATAATAAATACCAGTTGCTGCATTAAACACAATACTTATAAATATTTTTTTTTAAGTATGTATTTTTTAGCTCATGTGAGCTATTGCCATCACTTGGCGTCTGTCGTCGTTGTTGTCGTTTTCTTTTCTTTGAAAATCTTCTATGAGGGATTGCTTTGAAACTTTGCACATTTCATCTATGATATGTCCTCTACCAAGTTTGCACCAATGGTGACCACCGACCAAAAAACATGGCCGTTCTGCTAAAAATAGATGAGGGGGGGGGAGGGTGGTCAGACTACTTTTTTTGGCTTGTAAATCAAAAAGTATAAGAGATAGATGAAATCTAATGCCACGCTACTGCTTCAGCATCATAGTGAGTGAGTTGGTGTTTTACGCCCGTGCAACGCTATATAGGTTATTAACAGGCGATGAACATGAAAAGGATGATAAAATGAACATGAAATGATGATGATAAATGAAATATGGGGATGGGGTGGGACACAAAGGAACGGTAAATTTTGAAGAACCACAGGAAAAGGGGAGAGATGGGTAGGGGCGGAAAATTTAGCCTATGTGGTGCACTACTGGGCGGTCCACAAAGGGGTCTTTTACGTGCATGAAGCGTGGCACTCTCCACACACGTTGGCCCACTATGGTCGGCGGTCAGGGTTTCCGTATTATAGACCTGACAACCCCCGCGGACGAGGGCTACCCTATTCAGCCACCTAGGGTACACACTTGGTCGCTCTGTGGGCTGAGCACTGACCCGACGTCAGTATCCCAAGACCCTTAGTCGCCTCTTACGACAAGCTAGGCTCTGCTGCGGGCCTATTCGCCACCCGGGCCCCGCACGGGATTTCAGCATCATAAGCTCTACTATTATGTCAATGAATCAATGAGTCGAAGTTGTTAGATAACCTCTTATAGGAGTAACGGCCCATTAAAGGTGAAAAATAGCATTTTTTTCATGTTTTTGGCTTATACTGAATGAAAACTACAGATAGAGAAAAAATGTTGCTTGCTTATTGCAGAAATAACCCAAGTGTGAACGTTTTGTGTTGGGAAGTTCCTTCAACATGTTCAAATGTTCATTGAAAAGTTCCTGAAAATGTTCCATTTTTTAGTAGTCAATGTTCATAGTACATACATGTATTTGTATTTATGCTCAAAACAACTATAATAAAAATGATTTACCAGGAGACAATACAACAAAAGTTGACAGCATATCTTATGAATATATGTAACTTTTAAGGAACTTCTTAAAAGAACCACTTCAAAACATGAAGGAAATTCCCAACATAAATTGTTCACACTTGGGTTATTTCTGCAGTAAATGTTCAGCACATTTAGCTCTACAAAAGTCTCCATAGGGTCCAAGTTGTCAGATGACCCCTTATAGGGGTTACAGCCCCTAAAATAACGTTCTTTCATGTTTTTGGCCTATGGAATGAAAACTATAGCAGATAGAGAGAAGCGGTTGCTTGCTTAAATTTTCAGCTTATTTAGCTCTACAAAAGTCTTCATAGTGTCGAAGATGTCAGAAGTCCCCTTATGCCACTTGATAATTTTCATTTGATAAAGAAAGACCAGATATGGCATGTTTAGCATCTCCATTCAATTTACCCTTTAAGTAATTGAATTTCTCAATTTGTGAAAGTCTTTTGTTCTTTTCTATTGATGTTTCAAAGGAATCCCAAAATTCGTTCCATTTAGTTTTATCTCCGTTGAATGACATGATATCAATTTTGGGTAATTTCACATGAAATTCATCCTTTTCCTTCTTATTTTGATTTTCGAGAATTTCTTTATGTTGATTCAACTGGGTAACTACTATGTCTTTCATTTCTTTCTGAAGTTGCACAATTTCAAAATGACTAACCTTTTCGTAATTTTCTGCACTTTTGCCTTTGATCACTTCCACTAACCTTTCTTTATACTGTTCCAGTTCTAGGAAACAATCGGTCGCATCAGAACACAACTCACAATCCTCCTGAACAATATTTTCAACTAAAGATGTTTGTTCCTCTTCCAAAGAACTAGCCAATTTCGCACTTTGAATTTCCAATTTATCCACATATAATTTCAACTTCTCGATACACCGAGATGATTTCATCACATATTCCTGAGGATCCACAGACGGAAAAGGCACTGATAGGATATCGCGTCCTATTTGCATTTTAACACTTAAACTATTCCTGAATCTAGTTCTGACACCTTTGAAATAACTAACAGCTGACGCCATTTCTTCCTTTTTAGCTCACCTGACCCGAAGGGTCATGTGAGCTATTGCCATCACTTTGCGTCCGTCGTCCGTTAGCTTTTTTCAAACATCTTCTTCTCTGAAACTGCTTGGCCAAATGCAGCCAAACTTGATATGGTTGTTCCTTAGGGTATTGTGCAAAAAGTTTGCGTTGGGATTTTTGATACGTCAAAAAACATGGCCGCTGTTACTAAAAATAGAACAGGGGGGTCAAATACAGTTTTTTGCAAATAACTCAGTTAGTTAGTTAGTTAGTTATTGCTTTACTCCCAAGCAGCACGATTTCGGCTATATCCGGGAGATGAACATGAAAATGGTGATACAATGAACATGAAATGATGATGAAGTGGAGGAAATGGGGACACAAGGCCAATCGGGTAGGAGAGTTTTGACTGCCACTGGAAAAAGGAGTGATGGGTAGGGACGGGAAATTTTGCCTCCTGCATGGGGATCCTACGGGTCCTACTCTTACCGAGACCTGCAGCAGGGTTCTTTAACGTGCCAGGAACGTGACATTTATCCCAACACGGTGCACCACTATGGTTTGCGGTCAGGTTTTCCGCATTATCGCCTGACGACCCCGCATCTCTCGATGTCAGGGCTGTCCCATTCAACCACCTGGGGCACACATCCCAGTCGCTTTGTGGGCAAAGCGGCCTGACCCGATGTCAGGTTTCTGAGCGCTCTTTAGTGCACTTTTACCGACAAGCTTAGCGCTGCTGCGGGCCTATTCGCCACCCGGAACCCGCACGGGTTCGCAAATACTCAAAAACGGTCACAGATATCAAAATTCTGGCATAGGGTAAAAGTGATCAGCACCTCAAGATCTACCTGCCCAAAAATTTTCAAAAAGATCCAACAACCGATGTAGGAGTTATTGCCCTTTTTCTGGATTTTTTTCAAAATTTTGCACTTATTTAGCCCTATATCTTGAAAACTATACAAGATATTTTAAAAATTCAAATTGCATATGATTAAGCACATCAAGATCTACGTTTCATGTAATTAGGTCAAAGCTGTAGAACCATTTCTTTTAGGAGTTATGGCCCTTAAAGCGTCAAAATTTACCATTTTTCATTACTTTTCCCCTGAATTTCAAAGATGAACTCGTCTGACACCATACATTCAACTTCAACCAAACTTGGCACAGTTGCTTTATAGCATAATTGCTACAATTCTTTCGTTCGGATTTTTGATTCGTCAAAAAATATGGCCGCCATGGCTAAAATTTGAACATAGGGGTAAATTACAGTTTTTTGCTAATTACTCAAAAATAGTTAAAGATATCAAAATTCTGATGGGAAACAAAAGTGATCAGCATCTCAAGATCTACCTGCTCTAAAATTTTCAAGAAGGTCCGGTCCAACAAGCGACATAGGAGTTATTGCCCTTTTTAGCTCACCTGGCCAAAGGCCATGTGAGCTATTGCCATCACTTGGCGTCCGTCGTCGTCGTCGTCGTCGTTAACTTTTCTTCAAACTTCTTCTCCTCTGTAGTCTCATTGACTGATGACGTAGGCGGAAGTTCATGTTACTCATTCTCATTATTTTAATATCCATGCTAGGTGCGACACGTCATACTGTAAGTATTCCATTTTATTTGCCTTGGTGGCTATGCATTTATATTTTAAGGCCTAGGTGGCCATGCACTGATAATTTATAGGCCTAGGTGGCCATGATATAGACCTAGGTGGTCATGCACATATAGGCCTAGGTGGCCATGAACATATAGACCTAGGTGGTCAAGCACATATTGGCCTAGGTGGCTATGAAAAGATATTTCATGAAATAAATATTCAGTCACATGTGAGCACGTTTGTTGCGTAGAGAAAAGCTTAGAACATGTATAACTGTAAAGAAAATATATGCCAACAAATTTTAAGCAAGCATATGAGTAATAGATAAATGCTTATTTGTGAACATAATGTCATTGTGTATTTTCTATTTCAAGGACATATAACCTTGTTGTATTGAATGAAGTTCACGTGTCGTTTTATCGAGGACTGTTTTGATTTGGTTGAGTAAATTTAAATATACACCGAACATGTGTTTGATTATATTAGTTAAAATTTACAAGTATTTATTTTGATTTCAGAGATGTATAAAGTGTTATAAAAGAAGAGGATTACTTTCTGTGGAAATACTGGAATTCAAATATATGATTGAGGTTAGTAAGTGCGTTTTATCCAACGAAATATTTATAATATTCAAATTATCTGATCTTTGCATTGTTTTTGAAAGATATCCGTAGTGTTAATGCATAATAAGCTTGTTCTGTTGGCCAATACATGTAGCAGTTTAGTCTTGTAAGTGCCATCATGTAATTTCTTTTCGAAAACTGTTTCGTTAGTTGCTTTAATAACATTATTATCAGAACTCATTAAGAAAAGAAGTAATAGTTATACAACGGACATATTTAATTATATAACATGTTATCTTAATGTGTAGGCTAAGCTTGTTAACAGTATATAGTATTGTTCCTTTCAGAGTAACATAAGGTACGGAATGGAAGTGATCCCGTTACGCTGGAAAAGCATTAACCCAGAGATGGAAGACAGAAATGAAAGCCAAATTAGACAATGTGAATGATATAGCAATCTATTATAACAAGACTTAAGGGATCGTTATTTCATGTTAAACGAATGTTCAAGGCAAATAAAATGAGATAATTAAAATGTGTACTTTGTTGACATGTTAAATGTTTTATACAAATTGCCCTAATTCTTGTTTGGTATTGCTTTCTTTGTGAATTTCCTTTCGTTAGCAATTCAAGGGACACTGATGCCCTAGTGGGTTCGCTCACGTGAGTTGCATACGAGGGGATTTTCTCCTTTAGGTGTTACAAAATTGGTATATACTAGTATTTGAATTAAACTGGTCTTTAGTAAATATGATTTTTATTCCATTTATTTTGCTTTAATGTTATAGTTACACACCGATATGATTTTCATCTAACTATATAATAATAGGGAATCTCAGGAACTTGTTTACACTTGAAGGAGAGATCTCTTCGTTTTGCAAACTCACGTGCAGATTGGAAAAGAAACTTGAAATAGTGGATGTATACCTTCGCATGTGTCAGACTTAAATTTGTGTTGGTGCTTAATATGAGATTGTTGTATAATGATCGCAAAAGCCATTACAATCAGTTTGTAATACAGGTTTTATTAGATAAACCCTTGTCCTTGTCATATCGTGTTTATAGGAGGTGTTTTATTTTATTTTTTGAGTTTTGGGAAGAGAGCTAAAGGTGGTTTATTGTCGTTTCGTTATGAAATTTGCATCTTGTAAGCTGTCGAGTTTTACTTCCCATAACTTAACATGAACTGAAAGCATAGAGATAGCAGACACTGAGGATATGGGTATAGTCTCATTGACTGATGACGTAGGCGGAAGTTCATGTTACTCATTCTCATTATTTTAATATCCATGCTTATGGATAGACAGTAGATGTGATGATTGTCATACACGTCAGTTACAGTGTCACTTAGCTTAGATATGAGGTGGTTTCCTTACCCACCCTTCCCGCCCTTTAAAACCAATAGATTGGTGTTTTAGACAGAGATACACCAAATGTGGACAATTTGTTAATATATTAGTAATATATACATATTTTGCCTTGAAGAAATTTTTATTTACGGAAAAGTAAAATATATTACATCGAACAAGAATTGGTGTAAATTGTCCACATTTTGGTGTACGTATCTTTATGTTTTCAGTTCTACGCTTCGAGTTTTACTTCCCATAACTTAACATGAATTGAAAGCATAGAGATAGCAGACACTGAGGATATGGGTAAAACGGCTGCACAGACTCAAACCAAATTTGGTCTGGTGGTACTTTAGGGTATCCCCCACAGAACTGATGTGGGGATTTTTGATTTGTCGAAAAACATGGCCGCCGTTGCTAAAAATAGACCAGGGGGTCAGACTACTGTTTTTGGCTTGTAAATCAAAAAGTATAAGAGATAGATGAAATCTGATGCACGCTGCTGCTTCAGCATCAAAAGCTCTACAAAAGTCTCCATTGAGTCGAAGTTGTCAGATGACCCCTTGTGGGAGTTATGGCCCTTTAAAGGTGAAAAATAGCATTTTTTCATGTTTTTGGCCTAAAGAATGAAAACTATTGCAGATAGAGAAAAGCTGTTGCTTGCTTAAATGTTCAGCTCATTTAGCTCTACAAAAGTCATAGGGTCAAAGTTGCCAGATGACCCCTTATAGTGGTTACGGCCCCTTAAAGACAAAAAATAGTGTTTTTGGCCTAAAGAAAGAAAACTTTTGCAGAAAGAGAAAAGATGTTGCTTGCTTAAATGTTCAGCTTAATTAGCTCTACAAAAGTCTGTTTAGGGTCTAAGTTGACAGATGACCCCTTTAAGGGGTTACAGCCCCTAAAAGGCGAAAAATAGTGTTTTTGGTCTATAGAATGAAAACTATTGCAGATAGAGAAAAGCTTTTGCTTGCTTAAATGTTCAGCTTATTTAGCTCTACAAAGTTTTTCATAGGGTTGACATCAAGATTAGGTGAGCGATTTAGGCTCCTGGGAGCCTCTTGTTTTAATCACTTACTTTGTTACATTCCCGGGTTCCGGCACCATCAAGTCCCGTGCGGGGCCCGGGTGGCGAATAGGCCCGCAGCAGAGCCTAGCTTGTCGTAAGAGGCGACTAAGGGTCTTGGGATTCTGACGTCGGGTCAGTGCTCAGCCCACAGAGCGACCAAGTGTGTACCCTAGGTGGCTGAATAGGGTAGCCCTCGTCCGCGGGGGTTGTCAGGTCTATAATACGGAAACCCTGACCGCCGACCATAGTGGGCCAACGTGTGTGGAGAATGCCACGCTTCATGCACGTAAAAGACCCCTTTGTGGACCGCCAAGTAGTGCACCACATAGGCTAAATTTTCCGCCCCTACCAACTTCTCCCCTTTTCCTGTGGTTCTTCAAAATTTACCGTCCCTGTGTTTCCCACCCCATCCCATATTTCATATATCATCATCATTTCATGTTCATTGTATCATCCTTTTCATGTTCATCGCCTGTAAATAACCTATATAGTGTTGCACGGGCGTAAAACACCAACTCACTCACCGGCACCATCAATGTCGTGAAGTATTGTCTCACAAACATCCAAACTTATTATTGTGGCACATAACATAAAAACCCAACTGAATCATAGCACATTTATTTTAGTTATCTCTCATATATCAAAATTAATTCAAGCTTTTATAGTAAACAACATCTCCGTTCTTAGAAATTTAAACAATAGATGAAACAAATACAATTAAAGGAGTCAAGTTGATAAACAATCAAAGGAGTCACTTGTAACAATGAACGGAATCATTAGAGATTGAAACAGACATTTAACAATGAGCGGAGTTAATAAATATAAATCGATAACCTTTTAACAATGAACGGATACAATTTAAATAATCAATCAAGTTCATTCGCATTTCGCGACACAAACCTTATCACTTCATCTTCAGTTCTAAACAGCAGTCCCGTGCGGGGCCCGGGTGGCGAAACGGCCCGCAGCACAGCCTAGCTTGTAGTTAGTGGCGACAAAGGGTCTTGGGATTCTCACGTCGGGTCAGTGCTCAGCCCACAGAGCGACCAAGTGTGTACCCTAGGTGGCTGAATAGGGTGGCCCTCGTCCGCGGAGGTTGTCAGGCATGTGATACGGAAACCCTGACCGCCGACCATAGTGGGCCAAAGTGTGTTGAGAGTGCCACACTTCATGCACGTAAAAGACCCCTTTGTGGACCGCCATTTAGTGCAACACATAGGCAAAATTTTCCGCACCTACCCCTATCTCCCCTTTTCCTGTGGTTCTTCAAAATTTAGCGGTCCTTTGTGTCCCACCCCATCCCCATATTTCATTTATCATCATCATTTTCATGTTTATCGCCTGTAAATAACCTATATAGCGTTGCACGGGCGTTAAACACCAACTCACTCACTCACTCTAAACAGCATCATCCAACTTCCTTCGTGCGTGCCTGGGCCATATTTGTAAAGTACCTCTATCTGATCAAAAGGAAACAGCCCTCGACTTCCGCCAAGACCTTCGCCAAACATTCACAATAACAGAAAATGCGAATTTTATTGAGTTGGTGAGTTGGTGTTTTACGCCCGTGCAACGCTATCTAGGCTATTAACAGGCGATGAACATGAAATGATGATGACAAATGAAATATGGGGGTGGGGTGGAAAACAAAGAAACGTAAATCTTGAATAACCACAGGAAAATGGAGAGGTGGGTAGGGGCGGAAAATCAAAGTTAACAGTAATTTTACAAAATAAATGACGTAACGTCTCGGGGAACTTTTCACAAAAGGTACATAAATTCATCTATAAAAATTGAAATAAAGCATTCTACTTTTAGTAATACACTTGTTCTAAGTTATGGTATACACTTAGAACAAGCTAAAACATTAATTAAAACTAAACCTTTTTCTAATAAAGACAAACTTCAATACTTCCTCATGTTAAAAAGATTTTCTATTTTCAAAAATATACTGTTCCAAATATCATCCTGTGTTACACTTCCAAATTTTATTCCAGCAATTTTTAAAGTATCTGCAAAATCTATTTCAAAACGATAGTTAGATTTACTATTTTTCCATGCGCCAAACCATAATCCTTTTGTTTTTTTCAATTTCGAGCCAGGCGCTTTTCCAAAAATATAAATTAAATACAATAATCTTTTAATACTATAATCTGTAGTTAAAATACCAGTGCATCATCAGCAAATAAAGAAATCTTACAATTATCCATAGAACCTGGAATATTTAAACCTTTAATACTCTCATCTTCTCTCTCTTTAATGGCAAAAGGTTCTAAAAAAGTACATAATTATGAAATTTGCGACAAACTACATCCTTGTTTAACAGAGCAAGTAATACTAATAGGTTCAGTAATAATATTATTAACAATATCAGAAGAATACAAATCATGATACAAAATCTTTATCCATTTATCAAATTTGGACCAAAATTATACTTTTCCAGTACATAAAATAAATATTTATGATTAACACTATCAAACGCTTTCACTTGATCCAAAGATATAAACTTCAAGGACTATTTTTCATATTTACAAAATCTTCAATATTTCGTAACAAATGAGCATTATCTAAAATTAATCTACCAATAATACCACAAGTTTGATGCATATGAACAATAGTATCAATTACATTTCGTATACGATGTCCTCGGTGCTGGATTTGGCTCCCTTGTTCGAACGATTTGGTTTTGAGTACTTTTCGTTTTCAACAGTTTTGGAATTTGACCTTCCAATGTTTTGATTGAAATGCTACTAATGAGAGGTTACTCTTCGAAAATCGATATATAGCATATCCAAATCAACTGTTGATACCCGCGTTTTGGTATTTGTAACACAATAATTTACTCAAATTTTGTACATCATAATTCATTGAACTTATAGGACGATACGTCTTTACATCAAAATGCGTTGAACTATCTTTACAGTTTCATCTGATTGTTCTGAATTCTTTCTCTTTCTACTCGTCTACTTGTCTGTCTCCATTACGGTCGTCTGCTGACGGTCTCTCGTTATACACCATACCAGTCCTCTCCCGCGCTTGTTTTGCGGGGGACCCATTCTAGCATATACCTGGCCGCGCCTGCGTGTGTCTTGTGGTGGGACCCATTCTACCATTATCCTGTCCGCTCCCGCGCTTGTCTTGCGGGGTACCCATAGAACCACGCTTCTGTCCGGTCCCTCGCGTGTCTTGTGGTGGACCCATTCTACCACTATCATGTCTGCTCCCGCGCCTGTCTTGAGGTGGATCCATAGAACCACGCTTCTGTCCGGTCCCGCGCGTGTCTTGCGGTGGATCCATAGAACCAAGCCCCTGTCCGCTCCCGCGCTTGTATTGCGGGGGACCCATGGAACCAAGGTCCATAACTCTACCAGAGTCTTCCTTCCAGTGCTCTGGCTCACTGGTAGGGCGTCTTCAGATGGCCTAGTGGTATCAGCAAAACTTCTGCCACCAAAACAAGGCCCAGCTGATTCTTCTCTATTGATCGGGGCAGTTGGCTTGTTTGTGCCCAACCTTTTTGTACAAAAAGCACTGTGGTCTCCTTCCCATGACAGTTACCATATTTTCCTGCTTCGTAGATTGGTCACATATTTCCTTGATGGAACACACAATTTCTCGATCTATGGCGCCAGCCTTCAACCTTAAACCTTTGTACGTTTCTTCGTGGTACCGTAAGCGCACATCCCTTCCAAAGTTCTCCATGTGAAATTCCTCCAGTTCCAGTTTCAAGTGAAGAGGATTACCAGTGAATCCTGAAACTAACGTTCATTCGGTCATTTCTTTAGACTTCGCTCTTCATCCCGTCATTGCATTCGAAGTTATCGTTCAACAACTGTTTCTGTCTTCAAGAGCACCGTCCAATATCCATCGTCTCCGTTACCACTCCAGTTAAAACCCTAATCATCTCCAAGGAAAAGCATTCCTCCAAATTCGTCCAAGACCTTCAGCCTGGTGTTAACTAGTATTGGCCCATCAAAATGCAACTTCAAGGTCCTTAATACTGCATCTCGATCATAAGCGGAACCCATCTGTAATCTGTAATGTCATATATTCTGCCAATATAGGCACACCTCGGGTAGGAGTAAAACGTTGATAAAACACTGGATAATGTTAAAAAGGTAAAACCACAAATTGTTCTATGTACACATGGTATATAACAGTCTATCCGCACTTTTAAAACACTGGTATCTTCAAATAGAAGTAATTTGTATGTTCCACACACAACCAAATCACCATCTGCATGATATATATCTAAAGCTCAGCTAACAGTTTATATCTATGGTTATGCAAGCTATATATCAATGCTCTACATGCAGGCTCTATGAAGCAGTCAATGAATTTGCAAGATGATACACAGTCAGAAGCAATACATGTCACTAATTGATATGGGTTTATGATGACCTCTTCCGCATCATCGGAAACCCAGGGTTTCTTCTCTCGCGTACTCATGAGTAAGCGAGAGAAGAAACCCTGGGTTTCCGAGGATGCCTCTTCCGATGTGTATTTGTTTTTACATGTACTACCAAAAAGCGATGTAAATTCATCTTTTCGTCCTTGCATAGTCACTGTTAGATGTTTTCTAGCAACTTCAAGTTTCTCACATTCTGATACGAAATGTTTTATATTCTCAGTGTCTTTATTGCACAATTTACAATACGGTGAAACTTCTGCCTTATTAAATTTTGCTCTATTGGTTTGTAGGATATATGTCCCTGTTGAAACTTTAACTCTGATTGGAATCCTTGCAATGTCTCATGTATTGGCTGAGTTTGTCTTTAATACAATGTAGCGGATGGACCTTTCCAGTAACGTAACTACCAGAAATAGCTTGAATGGTGGAGAATTGACAGGACTCATGGTTAATTTTGTTGTTCCAATATTTTCAATCTTGTTTCGGATCATTATTTTCCACTTTAATTTATCCATTGGTTCATAGAGATAGCTTTTACAATCTGGAATGTCATACTTGATACATAACTTTTTTACATTGATGAACCAACTGTGAGATGTTGAGGTTTTTATTGATAGTTGTCTCTCTGCAATCTTCCATTCTGCAGTGTCCCGTGCGGGGCCCGGGAGGCGAATAGGCCCGCAGCAGCGCTAAGCTTGTCGGTAAAAGTTCACTAAAGAGCGCTCAGAAACCTGACATCGGCGTCAGGCCGCTTTGCCCACAAAGCGACTGGGATGTGTGCCCCAGGTGGTAGAATGGGGCAGCCCTGACATCGAGAGATGCGGGGTCGTCAGGCGATAATGCGGAAAACCTGACCGCAAACCATAGTGGTGCACCGTGTTGGGAAAAATGTCACGTTCCTCGCATGTTAAAGAACCCAGCTGCAGGTCTCGGTAAGTGTAGGACCCGTAGGATCCCCATGCAGGAGGCAAAATTTCCCGTCCCTTCCCATCACTCCTTTTTCCAGTGGCAGTCAAAACTCTCCTACCCGATTGGCCTTGTGTCCCCATTTCCTCCACTTCATCATCATTTCATGTTCATTGTATCACCACTTTCATGTTCATCTCCCGGATATAGCCGAAATCCCGCTGCTTGGGAGTAAAGCAATAACTAACTAACTAACCATTCTGCAGAGTCATGATCTGACCTTGAAATGTTTCCAAATAGCTTTCTTATGTATTTCTGCTTCAATGGGCAACAGTCCTGATAGTATATATATGGCCGGAACAGCAATAGTGTTTGTTAAGGTTAAGAGTTGTTTCAACAGGTTTTTGTAGAATATATCAATATTTTGTAGATTTTTTCCTTCTGGTAGGACAATTTCTAATCCATAGGTTAATATTGGTAATATATAGGTTTTTAATATTGAAATAATAGTCACTGGATCCAGTCCATTTCTGCCATGCAATCTTGTGCCCATGAGACTGTATGTTACTCTTCTTGTTTTTTTATTTTTTGCTCAACTGTTATTTTGGCAGTATCATGTTCACTTTACTGTATTCCTATATGTGTTGTTTTATTGAGAACTGGCATTGGGTTGTCATCTATGGACCAAATTTCATTAGGTAAATCTATTAATGGAGCAGTTTTGACTGGTAAAATAACACTTTTAGTTGGTTGCAGTGTATATGCTTCCCTCTTGCTGTAGTTGTAAGTCATGTCTATAAGTATTTTTAAAGGGAAAATTCACGAATTTTGACTTATGGTCTTAAATGATGGAATATGTTATCAAAAATATATATCCAATTTTTTTTCAAAAAATTCTTATTTATAACAGAGATATTTGTCATTTTCTGATTTCAAAAGCAACTCAGTGACGTCAGTGAGATGGTTCATAGTGCATTGTGGGATATGACCGGATATCTGTGTATTACATCTTTATCCGATTAACGCTATATAATCGATATCGATATTATATTTAATAAAACACAGTGGTGACGCGTGGTCTAATTGGTAAACGTCCCGTGCGGGGCCCGGGTGGCGAATAGGCCCGCAGCAGAGCCTAGCTTGTCGTAAGAGGCGACTAAGGGTCTTGGGATTCCGACGTCGGGTCGGTGCTCAGCCCACAGAGCGACCAAATGTGTACCCTAGGTGGCTGAATAGGGTAGCCCTCGTCCGCGGGGGTTGTCAGGTCTATAATACGGAAACCCTGACCGCCGACCATAGTGGGCCAACGTGTGTGGATAGTGCCACGTTTCATGCACGTAAAAAAACCCTTTGTGGACCGCCCAGTAGTGCACCACATAGGCTAAATTTTCCGACCCTACCCACCTCTCCCCTTTTTCCTGTGGTTCTTCAAAATTTACCGGTCCTTTGTTTCCCACCCCATCCCCATATTTCATTTATCATCATCATTTCATGTTCATTTTATCATCCTTTTCATGTTCATCGCCTGTAAATAACCTATATAGCGTTGCACGGGCGTAAAACACCAACTCACTCACTCACTCACTAATTGGTTAACAAAAGAAAATATTTAATAACGATAAACCGATACGTAATATAATTATTATGAAGATTTCTTTCAAATATAAAGTATTTTTATCATTATTTGCGAACAAAATTTTTAATTAATGATTTTTTAAACATCAATATTAAATAATTAAATCATGATAATAATTAAAATTCTGCTACATAATTCTAATCTTATCCATAAATTACTCTATTTTAATTTACACCGTTAAAATGATTTGAAAATTTTCCCTTTCATATGATAATCATGCTATTTAAAACAACAAGTTGTCACCTGGCCAGACATCCCAGGTGTTAATTGCAAATTGGCGATTACGTAATTTGCCCAAGGTAAGAATTTTGTATATTGGACGTGAACCTTTTCCCCTGCCTTTTAATCTCATTAGACAGCTATTAAACTGATTAACTGATCCTTGAAAGGTTATCAGTTTCACGGATTAATTCAAGTCTAATAGTCACCTCATAAAGATCAAAGAAGAGACGCTGATCTTTAGCTGGGTATTACCTTTTCTTATACCCATATCCTCAGTGTCTGCTATCTCTATGCTTTCAGTTCATGTTAAGTTATGGGAAGTAAAACTCGAAGCGTAGAACTGAAAACATAAAGATACGTACACCAAAATGTGGACAATTTACACCAATTCTTGTTCAATGTCATATATTTTACTTTTCCGTCAACAATAAATTTCTTCAAGGCAAAATATGTATATACCGGGTGTATATATTACTAATATATTAACAAATTGTCCACATTTGGTGTATCTCTGTCTAAAACACCCATCTATTGGTTTTAAAGGGAGGGAAGGGTGGGTAAGGAAAGCACCTCATATCTTAGCTAAGCGACACTGTAACTGACGTGTATGACAATCATCACATCTACTGTCTATCCATAAGCATGGATATTAAAATAATGAGAATGAGTAACATGAACTTCCGCCTACGTCATCAGTCAATGAGACTATACCCATATCCTCAGTGTCTGCTATCTCTATGCTTTCAGTTCATGTTAAGTTATGGGAAGTAAAACTCGACAGCTTACAAGATGCAAATTCCATAACGAAACGACAATAAACCACCTTTAGCTCTCTTCCCAAAACTCAAAAAATAAAATAAAACACCTCATATAAACACGATATGACAAGGACAAGGGTTTATCTAATAAAACCTGTATTACAAACTGATTGTAATGGCTTTTGCGATCATTATACAACAATCTCATATTAAGCACCAACACAAATCTAAGTCCGACACATGCGAAGGTATAACATCCACTATTTCAAGTTTCTTTTCCGATTTGCACGTGAGTTTGCAAAACGAAGGGATCTCTCCTTCAAGTGTAAACAAGTTCCTGAGATTCCCTATTATTACATAGTTAGATGAAAATCATATCGGTGTGTAACTATAACATTAAAGCAAAATAAATGCAATAAAAATCATATTTACTAAAGACCAATTTAATTCAAATACTAGTATATACCAATTTTGTAACACCTAAAGGAGAAAATCCCCTCGTATGCAACTCACGTGAGCGAACCCACTAGGGCATCAGTGTCCCTTGAATTGCTAACGAAAGGAAATTCACAAAGAAAGCAATACCAAACAAGAATTAGGGCAATTTGTATAAAACATTTAACATGTCAACAAAGTACACATTTTAATTATCTCATTTTATTTGCCTTGAACATTCGTTTAACATGAAATAACGATCCCTTAAGTCTATTGTTATAATAGATTGCTATATCATTCACATTGTCTAATTTGACTTTCATTTCTGTCTTCCATCTCTGGGTTAATGCTTTTCCAGCGTAACGGGATCACTACCATTCCGTACCTTATGTTACTCTGAAAGGAACAATACTATATACTGTTAACAAGCTTAGCCTATTAAGATATTTCATATTTTAAACATGTTATATAATTAAATATGTCCGTTGTATAACTATTACTTCTTTTCTTAATGAATTCTGATAATAATGTAAAGCAACTAACGAAACAGTTTTCGAAAAGAAATTACATGACGGCACTTACAAGACTAAACTGCTACATGTATTGGCCAACAGAACAAGCTTATTATGCATAAACACTACGGATATCTTTCAAAAACAATGCAAAGATCAGATAATTTGAATATTATAAATATTTCGTTTGATAAAACGCACTAACTAACCTCAATCATATATTTGAATTCCAGTATTTCCACAGAAAGTAATCCTCTTCTTTTATAACACTTTTTACATCTCTGAAATCAAAATAAATACTTATAAATTTCAACTAATAATCAAGCACATGTTCGGTGTATATTTAAATTTACTCAATCAAATCAAAACAGTCCTCGATAAAACGACACGTGAACTTCATTCAATACAACAAGGTTATATGTCCTTGAAATAGAAAATACACAATGACATTATGTTCACAAATAAGCATTTATCTATTATTCATATGCTTGCTTAAAATTTGTTGGCATATATTTTTTTTAAAGTTATACATGTTCTAAGCTTTTCTCTACGCAACAAACGTGCACACATGTGACTCAATATTTATTTCATGAAATATCTTTTCATAGCCACCTTGGCCAATATGTGCTTGACCACCTAGGTCTATATGTTCATGGCCACCTAGGCCTATATGTGCATGACCACCTAGTTCTATATCATGGCCACCTAGGCCTTAAAGTGCATGGCCACCTAGGCCTATAAATTATCAGTGCATGGCCACCTAGGCCTTAAAATTATCAGTGCATGGCCACCTAGGCCTATAAATTATCAGTGCATGGCCACCTAGGCCTATAAAATATAAATGCATAGCCACCAAGGCAAATAAAATGAAATACTTACAGTATGACGTGTCGCACTCGACACGTCCGTTCCCTAGCATGGATATTAAAATAATGAGAATGAGTAACATGAACTTCCGCCTACGTCATCAGTCAATGAGACTAGACTCTTTGGTCTCCTGATTGTTAAACGGGGTTTAACAAGGTTTTTGGTTTTATAAAATATTAATCGTAATTTCGAGAGAATGAGAACTATAATTGCTATATAATATACATTGCACCAATGTCCCTTCTAAATATTTGTAATGTCTGATTACGTGAGTGACGTGTCTGCTAGCAGCTTTAGTCGAATTGGGTCAAGAGGGGCATCAACTTGAACCAGAATATACGGAGGAAGAAATCCGGTAGATAGAAGAGTTGGAGATAAATCGCTAAACTGAATTTCAAAGCAACCCAATTTGACACTCAAATGTTCCGATCGCTGTGTGCCAATGCCTATGCTGCCACGAGTTTACATTATTCACCGATATCTTCGACCCTGGCGCAACCACGACTTCAAGACAGTTTGTTTAAACCAGGTTGTGCTGAAAACTAGTTATATTAGTTTCTTGTGGTACAAACGCCACCGGGGGAGAGCATGCAGACGTCCTATTATAGGTATATGAATAGACGTTTACTCTTTTTTAAGAGAGATAAGGTATTGCCGAAGATTTCACTGATTGAAAACATTGAGTTTTCTTGATTCATCAAACAAAAGTTATATATATTCTTAGCCAACAAAAAGTTAACAGTACAAAACAAGGAGTGAGTGATTGAGTTGGTGTTTTACGCCCGTGCAACGCTATATAGGTTATTTACAGGCGATGAACATGAAAAGGGTGATAAAATGAACATGAAATGATGATGATACATGAAACATGGGGATGGAATGGGAAACAAAGGACCGGTAAATTTTGAAGAACCACAGGAAAAGGGGACAGGTGGGTAGGGGCGGAAAATTTAGCCTATGTGGTGCACTACTGGGCGGTCCACAAAGGGGTCTTTTACGTGCATGAAGCGTGGCACTCTCCACACACGTTGGCCCACTATGGTCGGCGGTCAGGGTTTCCGTATTATAGACCTGACAACCCCCGCGGACGAGGGCCACCCTATTCAGCCACCTAGGATACACACTTGGTCGCTCTGTGGGCTGAGCACTGACCCGACGTCAGAATCCCAAGACCCTTAGTCGCCTCTTACGACAAGCTAGGCTCTGCTGCGGGCCTATTCGCCACCCGGGCCCCGCACGGGACTACAAAACAAGGAAGTAATAATGTAAAGGCAAGGTAACTTTATATACCACTTTTTTAAATACGTTATCATTCATTTATTTGATGCAGCCAGAGCAGACTTATGGCATACAAACAGTTTGTATGTTGGGTCAGAATATGTCTACCTTTAGGAAGAAAACACCATGTTGTGCTGCCAGCGTTTGTTGTGTCGGTCATCAGAAAAGAATGTCCTTCTGCAGATGGACAATACGAAGGATTTAGAGAGTGTATTAGTGACGCAGACTCTGAATAGATTTTCCTTCAATGACTTATACTTTTTTTTATAGTGGTGACACTAGTCTAAGCTTAGTTAAAATTTGTTTTCCATTCATAACTTATAAAATGTATTAGCATAACCTCATTGAAACTCATTTCATCTTTTATTTGTGTGGTTTTTTGTTGTTGCTGATTATAAGGGGGCGACCATTGGATTTTCATGGGAGGGCTATTGTGAAATTAAAAATAAAAAGGCATGGTAGGATGTTGTTTTTGGCTGAAAAATTTATAGTTAGAAAAACATCCAGGCTCCAGTGTTCTCGAAAATAAAAAGGCAGGACAAAGTAAATATATATATCGAAAGCCCCCTCCATAAAAAATCAAATATTCATACGAAACGCAAGATCTAAATTATTAATTTTGTATTGGCACTTTTATTTTTTTTTACTGTACACTTCGCATTCTCAGTTTACTTTGGAACCGATCTGACATTTTAAATATCAGAAACGGGCGTTAGACAAAGTTTAGAGTTTGACACGTAGAACTTTTTAACATTGATTTCATAAGTTTATAAGATTCTAAAGTTGTTGGCGTGGTCAGTGTCTATCTTATTCCCCATCTACGAAAGAAGGAGTAGGAGGACATATAGTGTCCGGCTCTGTACGTCCGTCCGTACGTCCTAATGTTTGAAGATCGGGCATTATATCTTTTGGATATATTATTGTTTGGGCTTCTTATGCAGAGAAATACAAGTGATAAAATATTTACACTTTTTAAAATTAATCTTACGAACACAAGATTGTGGTATATACTTATACGGCTGTCTACATCAAGGTAACACTAAGCGTTTTCTGTTTAGTGTGCTTTTTTGTTTTCCTTTTTAAAAGAGAAATGTAAAAAAAAAACCTTCAAAAATCACCTGAAGAAGAACAATTTCACTATTTTTACACAGATAAAGATGTCGAAAAATCAAAGACACGAGTGATAAATTGTAGGGGCTTGTTTAGGGGGGTACCAATATTCCATATCCCCATAAATTTTTCAACAAATATCCTGTATCCCAAAAAATGTTTTTCCAGTATCCCATATATATCCCTGTAAATAAAATTGACAAAAATATCCCATATCCCAATAGGTTTTGCCTCAAATATCCCGTATCCCACTAAGAAAATGTGTGGATATCCCATATCCCAATATACCCTAAACAAGCCTCATTGTAGGTCTTCCGTTGTACTTTGTAATAAATAATTCACAGAAACAAATGATCTCTTTTTCTGTCATAAACCATTACACTAGGTACCACATGTTAATTAATCCCCGGGAAGTCAGTAATACCTGTGAATTACTATTTCATATAGGTAAAAATAATAATATCTTCTATATAATGAGCGTTAAAGAAATCCTTTAAAGATAAAAAAAATACATTTGCGCATTTTTAAGGAATGCATAGGGAATGGATAAAAAATGAAGAAAAAATTATCTGTTTTAAAATTTATATTTACAAGTTATTAAAAATTATTCTGAATAAATTCACAGTTATAACTGAAGTGATAAAACGCTTATACAAAACAAAAAGATAAGTTTTATTCCGCTTTCGGTTATATTCTTAATTCTACGCACACCCGTTATAATTTTTTTTTAAACAAAACTGATATTTTTGTCTTGTGGATTTTTATAGCAAAGATTCCGACCGTTACATACTAGCCCGGGCATACTAGGTAATAATCTGACATGTAAGAAACGTTTGACTAAAAAAATAATGAAATAATTATTGACAAATATAGATAGATATAAACATTTTTCATGGACAAAAGAACACTGCTTACTATTAAGTCACCCTCTAAAGATGTTGCTTCAAAATGGTCTTCACACACAAACTTGTACTTGACATTGCTGATAGTGGATTGCAAATCTAAAGACTGGACCCATTTAAGATGCAAGTCTGTCTAATCTTTTTCTTTAGGTCAGGAAAACGGAATAACACTTACCCGTTACTACGCTGAGTAGAACAACCAACTATCATCATGATCATGCAAGACATTTTTAAATGACGATAGAGTTGACCATTGCGTGTCGTTATCGTTTTGGAACTTTGTGGTTATTGGATATTAGGTGATGGTCACGTGACAATAGGGCCTGCTAGTCGTACAAAATGGCCGCACCCATCGTTCTAATTTATCGATACAAAACGCTCTCATACTCGCTTATTAGTGAAAATTGAAGAGTTTTACATGTATATTTATGTTTAGTAAAATGTGACGAAAAACATATGTAAAAATTATTTTTTTGCCAATTTTCCCTTTAAACTCTTTTGGACAGCTTGATATAATGGCTAAAGCATCTGCACAAGTAGGGGCACAACAATTTATATTTCCTATATGTCCTGCAAACCCTGAGCTTGCTAGAATGTCTAGTAATGGATTAATGTAAATTTAATATAGGTCTTCACTTATTGCACAACCTTGTCTGATACCTTGTTCTATGTTGAAATTTTCTGAAATTGCTCCTTTCCATTTGACACATGAAGTTGCATTGCTATATAGTTGGTTTAGAACTGTGATGGATTGGTCATTTATTCCTAACTGGAACAGTCTTCTCATTAAGTTTCCATGTACAACCACATCAAAGGCAGATTTACTATCGAGCATCGCTATGTATGTTGGCAGGTTATTATCTTTATTCTCTCTTTCAAATTCTTCTATTATTAATTTGCATTGTAATGGAGAGGTTTGTTCTGTGAATCCTCTTTGTAGATGACTTTGTTTTGCTAATATGACATGATTTTCTCTTGACTTTATGATTTTTTCTATTATCTTGGTTACAGTTGGTGTGACAGTTATTCCACGGTAATGTTTGGCAACACATGGGTCTCCCTTGTTTTTGTAAACTGGATATACAGTACCAACGTTCATGACATCAGGTATAGTTCTTTCTTTGAATAGCTTGTTTATCAATAGTTGTATATATTGATGTAAATATTTTCCTCCATAAATAATATTCTCTGCAGCAATACCATAATAATCAGCAGCTTTATTCCTGTTCAGACTTCTTATTGCTTCTTGAACCTCCTTTAGTGTGACAGTATTGTGTTTGTATCTTTCTCAACAAATGTCCACAATGATTTTTTATTATTTTTCTACATCTGCTAAATATTCCTGATTGTAATTTGAATTCAATTGTATTTTTGATAGTTCACGAAAATGGGTTCGCCAGCCTAAGGAAATGTCATTAGCATGATATATTTCTTCTCTTACATTTAGTTACATATATCAAGACAATTTCCCTCTTTGATTTCTGATGATTCTATGGAATGTCTTAATATCTTTGGTTCTTGCGTCAATTAGTTTTTGCCTATCATTCATTCTTTGCTGTGCATTTTCCATTCTACATATCTTTCTTAGGGCTGTTCCAGCAAAACATACATGGGACAGGATGAAGGCACTTGAAAATTCATAGACCCCCCATAGAAGCATTTTTTTTCACATATACCCAACCATAGAATCAAAAATTGCAATTTTACAGGCACCAATAGAAGCAAATTTTAGAAAAATTAAATTGTAATTTATTCCAAATTTGGATTTGCTTTTACATTACATTTTTATGTGGTAGAAAATGCTTTTATAAGTCATGATATATAATTTTTTCCTTTTATTTCAGTCACATTCTACTTTTTTCAAACAGATAATATTAAGAAAATCAACACTGCAAAACGCTTTTACTAACGCTTGAAGCTTCACTCATTTACACATGCATTTGTATTGTACCTGTATATCCTCTGTAATTGACTCTTTTGAACACTTGTATGTAGCATAATAGTCATTAATCATTTGTGCTTGTAATATTTGTGTATTCATTTGTATTAAATATATATATGCACATTCATTTGTCAATAATTTGTATGCACACTTTTTCTTTAAAGTCCTTGGTGTTTACTCCCAGGTACAGGTAATTTTTACTAATGCCAGCTCGCTCTGCAAATGATTTCTCTTATAACGATCTGCAATTACTCTAATATCTTTCGACAGAAGCAAAGTGAAATAATTTTTCTAAAGCCAATAGGACTGGTCCCGTTAAAAATACATATTGTAAAATTGAATTGCCAAACTCATATAGAACATACAAGTATCCCCGAATTTGTAAATGTACTGTAGTCCACTACAGCTTTCCATACGCCATAAAATTAAAGTAATGAAAAATCCTTTAATTATACAGGATTATAGTAAAAATCATTGGACTCTGTTCACCTAGCTATATAAAGTGTTAGTAAAAATTACCTGCTTCATATGTTCCTAGGAGTGATATTTGTATATTTACATATGGAAAAGTTAGGCACTTGTGTGGTTTTTAAAGTCTAAAAATCTGTTCCAAACCTGACAAAATTAATGAAAAGAAAAATGACCTGTCACCAGAAGAAGTGAAAAAAAGGTATTAACAAAACTACTAGACTTGGAAGATCAATCTCGAAAAGACAAAACAAGCAAACTTCACACATTTAACATAAGGACTTAAAGCTAAATTACATTTTCTGGATATCAAAGCAAGTACGTCCTGTAAAGAATTGCATCATGGAACTGTCAAAAGAATTACTACAAACCAACTGATGTCAGCAGTTGTGCTTAACCTTTTCCAGGTGTATAGACCTTTAATATATCCATGTAGCTACTGTACTTGTAAAAATTTTGTAATACAATGCAAAAATCCATTTCACTATATGTGTTGGCAGTGATACAAAAAAAAGTAATGCTTACTAGTGATACCTCTGCTCCCCAAATTATGCCTTTCATACAAGTTTCAATACTTGGTCAACAGGAAGTAGTTGTCCAAGGAACATTTAATCTCTATAATACACCATATGGGACTATAGGATAAAGTTACATATGCAAAATATCACTCATCTCTTGTAATTGTTGAGAAAACTGTGACGAAAATTTTGCCATCAAAGTATTCAGTTTAATAACAAGTAGTAGATAATCTAAGAACATATAATTGCTTTACACCATATGGGACTATAGGATAAAGTTATATGCAAATCATCCGACATCTCTTGTAGTTGCTGTATATTGTGATGAAAGAAGCCAATAAGGTACCAAAGGGGCATCCGAATATCAAAAGTTTTTTACTGACAAATGGAAAATGGTAAAACAATATACCATCTCTTCTTTCAAGCGGGGGTATAAAAACAAAAACCAAACTGTCCAACTGGCAAGGGTAAATACCATACCAAATTTGGTAAAAATCATGTGTTGGCAATGATAACCAATAGTCCAACTGTGACCTTGAATGAAATAAGAAATGGAGCAATCACATACAACAGCTATAAATCTCTTTTACCATAATTGACACATTCATATCTGCAACAACATAACTCCACCAATATTAACACTCAAACAAGCCAAACACTACTCCTGTATATCCAAATATCATTCTTGTTTGACTTGTTGCCAAGACGGACCAACTATAAATATGAAAGTTTATTATATAATATTAACACACATTTAATAATAAAACATATATACAGTAAAAAAAGTGGCAATATTGATAGTTGTGACAATAAATATTTTAAAATGTGCAAGGCATCACCTATTTTCCTTAAGGATGGGGCTTGGGGGCTGTAATTGTTACCCTTTGATACATTTTTTTGGTCTGACAGAAGTATGATAATTTTTTTAGAGTAAAAATTTTTCTTTCAAATTTTCTTTCAAATTTTTATACCAGTTACAATAAATAACGCTGTTTTTTTTCTTGCCAGATGCTTTTTAAAATTTTCAGTCGAATTTGAAATTATTATTTTACCAACAAAAATTCCAGGCCCCCAATCATAATAAAATGGCCCATACTCACAACTGAACACAACACATTTTCATGAAGTCCATATTTTGCTATGGATGATAAAATTTACAATATAAACGAGATAAACAATAGCATTTATCAGATGCAACATAACACCTGCTTTCAACCAAAATTGACTAAGTTGGAAGAGAAAGGAAATAGATATCAGGAAGACCTAATTTCATGATGTCATTTATGTGCTGAGTAGTTGCTGAGAAAACTGTAACACATTTTTTCAATCATTGACTAGTAAAGTTGAATTCGATTTATATACATTCATCATCAACAGATCTTAACAAATCTAACTTCAATGTTTGACTGGAGTAAACTTTTATCCCTAAATGGTCCAGAAGTTTCTTTAAATCTGGAATAGTTAGTTTATTTATTGCTTTGTTCTTATACTTTTCTAACAATTTTATCTGCTTTTTTTTCTGCCTTTCTTTTTCTTTAAGTTCCTGTATGTAATTAATAATGTCCTCTTTCGAAGTTGCAATCAGATAGCTAATATTCATCAAAACAGTTTGTGCAATTGGCCATCCATCATCGGAAACCCTGGGTGTCCGAGGATGTTGGCCATCAGGTTCTTTATATTTTTACTAGGAAGGAAAAAATCTGGTACTGTAAGCCAATCTGGCAGATCATCTCCTGTATACTTGCTTAATAAATCTTGCATTTCATCGTAACATAGATAGTGAAATTCAGGCAATCTACTGATGTCAACAAAAGGAGATGGAATAGCTATTGGCTCAACTAGGACCAAAGTTACCATAAGAGCAAATAAATATTTGAATTTTTTGCCACTTTTGGGCCTCTAATTATGTAACGGGTGAAAAAGGGGAGGTCGCAAAAATTTAATCTAACTTTTGGATTCACTACTTCACAAGAACAAACTTGCTAACAAAATTTCAAAATCAGACCAATAAAAAAAATTTGATTTCGACCTCTTTTGGCCCTTAATTTTGTAACGGGTGAAAAGGGGTGTCACAACAATTTAATTTAATTTTGGAAATGCTACTTGACAAGAACAAACTTGCAAAAAAAAATTCAAAATCGGACCAAATTTTTTTAATAATTTGATTTCGGCCCCTTATAGGTGAAAAAAAGGGGAGGTCACAAAAATTAAATCTAAATTTTGTATTGTCTACTTGACAAGAACAAACTTGCAAAATTTTTTTTTCAAAATCGGACCAAAAAAAAAATCGATTTCGGCCCCTTTTGGCCCCTTATTTTGTAACGGCTGAAACAGGGGGGGGGTCCCAAAATTTGATTGACCCGCTCTATTATGGTAAGGACAATCCTTGACAGATTTCATAGCAATTGGCTAACTAGCACTAAAGTTATTGTAGGAACAAATAAAACATTCAATTCTTTGCCCCTTTTTGGGCCCCTAATTTCTTATTCAATCCCATCCATCCTTTTATTGTAAGGAGCATCACTGCCAAATTACAAAGCAATCGGATTATTAAAACTTAAGTTATTGTGGAAACCAACAAAGAAATAGCATATTTGGCCCCTAATTTCTAAACGAAAAAAGGGGGACCCCACCATCAATCCCATCCATCCTTTTATAGTAAGGATCAACGCTGCTAAGTTTCAAGTCAATCGAATAATTAGAGCTTAAGTTATCGTGCAAACCTTAACAGACAACGACGACGACGACAGCATCATACCATTATATTAGTAATAATATATAATAATGAATATAGATAAAGCCATCACCATAAATAGATATGCAATAGATAGTTAAAATGCACAGTGTAGCAATCACCTCACTATAAGGTATGAACCATTTGATTTACCATAGTGTGGGGGGGCTAGGATCTAGGATTTAGGATTTTTTCTTAAAATATCCTGGCCCTGAATTTTGTGAAAAAATAATTTAGCCTGCATTAACGCACATCACTATATACCAACCACTTTTCAAGCAGGCACATACAAAAAAAAAATCTTGGTTGTATGTGTAAAAAATTAAGAAGAATATGTCCATGGCACACGGATTCCCCCTCTGGCCCTGGCCCCTAACAGTAAGCAACAATCCCAAAAGTCTGAAAGTCACTTAGGACGTATAGTTTCAGTTTTCATGCTGAATCATCGTACCAAGTTCAAATCATTGCCATGTACGGTTTCTGAGAAAAGCTTTACAGAAATTTAGTACAGACGGACGGACATGAGTAAACCTTAATGCCCCCGACATGTCGCGGGGGCATAAAAATCTTGACCACGAAGCGGGCGAAAAAAAATTCCCTACTCACAGTAAAATTCTAGGCCACTCCCCTTCCCCCCACCGAAAATGAAATGGTTCGTGACTAAGACCTATATAAATTAATTCTACATTAAACATAATCCCCCCATTGTAGGTTTCAGAAATTTGTCCATAAAAAAAATAAAATACACACAAAAAAAATTATCAATCAAAGACAAACGTTACTTATCTGTTTATTTTCATAAATGTAAGGTCATGAATTTTTTTATAAACAAATGTGCAATATTGGCGGGAAAACACTGTAAGGGTTGAAATTAAACATAGAATTAATTCATAACCTAAAATATATACATTTAATATGTAAACGTCTGAATGAAGTAGCCAACGTATCAACCTACGGGATGTCGGATAGAAAACAAAAAAAATAACGATATTGTGCAAACAAAAATGATAAATAAACTTCTAAAATGGTGCACAACAACATCAAATATGATGTTTAAATAAAATAACAATTAAAGTCAAAACACAATAATTAATAATCAAATTTGCGGATATTTCGCTAGACCGACCAGCTTCATCAGCGCTTGTAATTTTAAAATGTATACATATATACCTTGATGTGAAAAATCTGAAATTATAATAAACACATACCGGTATATTGTACAACGTACACTACATATGTCGAGCGAGAAAAATATTAACAGTTGACGGGCTCCATGAGTGCATTCAAGACGGTTGTTTTTGAGAAAGCAAATGTATTCCCTGATAACAGGAACACCACTCAAACTACATAAAACACTGAAGTCTATTTTCTGACACAAAATTTCTTTTAATTTGAAATTTACAAAATCATAAAATTGCAGTTTTATTTCCTTTGTTCATTTATTCATATAAGTCCATTTGAGTTATATAAATCAATGAAAAATGGCTTGTAAATTTAGGTCTTGCAAAATATTTCAACTATGTTTGTATGTCATGACTTTTTTAAGGCATACGAACTCCGGCAATCAAATGACATTTACAAAAATGGCATCGGGAATTTGAGGGCATAAAATAGACATAGGATCTGAGAGAATTCAGTGCACAGTTAACTTCAATGCACTGAATTCTCTCAGATCCTATGTCTACAGGCCCTATAATTGGATCAAGCTTCTTGTTCCAGAGTATCGCAGTTCCACCATATCAATCTTGACATTTGTAAAGGAGCAATTGGGTCATGTGAGTCAACTGCTTTTCCTACTCCATAATAATTTTCATTTATTTCGTCCAGCTTATTTATCTGACAATGATATAGCCAGTGTTCTTGAATGAGTATTATATCCGCAAATTCATTGCCTTCAATGGGAACACAGGTAAAACTATTCTTACAGTTAAATCTAAAATACACAAGTTTTCAGTACTGCATGCATCCTTGCTATTAACGGTTTCTCTATCTTCAGAAATATTTACATCTTCATCATTATTTGGAGCAATAACATGTGATACATCTGGTAAGGATGGAGGCCTCGTACGAGTAAAAAATGTGGTGCTCTCTGTTGGGTAGAATTTAGGTTGTCCGGCTCTATTCTCATTGCTGCATGTAGTTCTATTGGGTTGCTGATATCTATATTGGCCATTTGTTGGTCTGTAATTTCTATCATGTTGGGTAGAAACAGTTGGATGTAGTTGTTGGATTGGAATGTATGGATAATATTGTTGTTTAGAGCTATCTTGTGGGTATTGTTGTAGATCCTCGAGATTGGCTCCGTAACTTCTCCACGGAAATCATTAGTAAAAGGCGAAAGATTTATTCGTGGTGTTGAAGGGAAACCAGAGTGTTTGAAAATTGGAATGTCCAAAGGTTCTACTTTTGCACACATTTCACATACCTACGGTGAGTAAACATAAATCCGACTGCAAAAAGAAGGTTTAAAGCATTTGCATGCGTGACAGAAGGTTGGCAAAGTGTAAAACAAGAAAGTTTCGAAAGAGTGGTTATCATTTTCAAAAGTGTATCTCGGCAACTAAGGCCAAACCAAGAAATACTGAGGAAAAAATATACGTTTTGGAGACACAACATGGGCTGAATTTTCCGCCCCTACCCACTTTTTCCCTTTTCCTGTGGTTCTTCAAAATTTACCGTTCCTTTGTTTCCCACCCCAGCCCCATATTTCATTTCTGATCATAATTTATCATCCTGCCTCTTCATATTAATCGCCTGTAAATAACCTATATAGCGTTGCACGGGCGTTAAACACCAACAAGATTAAGATTGAGTAGGAGAGCTTTCTTGTACGTAATTTGCATCTTAGAGCTCCAGGATTGGTTGATAATTTTTCAAATAATTTAATAGAAACAAGGGGTTGCACTAAGTCGTGCTAAGCATACCCCCACTCGGCCATTCAGAAAACAGGAAGTAGATGACCAACTGACCTGGAAAGGGGAGGCACGGTACAACTCATCATGCTAAAGCTGTATACCAAATTTAAAATCAATCCCTTCTCTAGAACCCGAGAAATCTGTTACGAAAAATTGTCTATTTTTTACCCATAAAAAGTCTAAGTCAGCTCTGAAAACAGGAAGTAGATGATGGATTGACCTGGAAAGGGGAGGCACGGTATAACTAATCATACTGAAGCTGTGTACCAAATTTGAAACCAATCCATCCAGTAGAAGCCGAGAAATCTGTTACGAAAAATTTCACTTTTCAAATTTTTTACCCATAAAAGTCTAAGTCGGCTCGAAAAACAGGAAGTAGATGATGGACTGACCTGGAAAGGGGAGGCACTGTATAACTCATCATGCTGAAGCTGTGTACCAAATTTGAAACCAATCCATCCAGTAGAAGCCGAGAAATCTGTTACGAAAAATTTCACATTCCAATTTTTTTTCCCCTAAAAAAGCCTAAGTCGGCTTGGAAAACAGGAAGTATATGATGGACTGACCTGGAAAGGGTAGGCAAAGTATAACTCATCATGCTGAAGCTGTGTACCAAATTTGAAACCAATTCATCCAGTAGAAGCAGAGAAATTGAACCGGATGGACAGACGGACGGACGGACAAGGTGATTGCAATATAGCCCCCTCTCTTACGAGTGGGGGTATAAAAATCCCAAGTATATAAACAAACTCCAAAACATAAAAAAGTTTCATTAAAAATACATTTTGATATTTTGCCCGGTCCTTTGTGTCCCATCCCACCCCCATATTTCATTTATCATCATCATTTCATGTTCATTGTATCATCCTTTTCATGTTCATCGCCTGTAAATAACCTATATAGCGTTGCACGGGCGTAAAACACCAACTCACTCACTGATATTTTGCCAGTGCATTTATTGGGGTATGGGTATCAATGGAATTTACTGCGAAATTACAATGTTTTCAAACAATGACATTTCAAAAGCCAAAATATGTCGCATCATGAAGTATGTGGTTATATTAGTGCAAAACAACCTACTGCATCTTATCTTCATCGAATGAAATATGAAAATTTTGAATTTTAAAGATGAAATTTCTAAAGTTGGTAATGCATTTAATCCAATGCAGCTTTCAATACTGGATTCAAAGGATACCACTTGACGTTACGTGAAGAGTTATCGATCATGACGTTACGATATGTGTATAGATCTACAGCGTATGAAAACGGAGGTTGGTTTAATCTGTTGTACGTACTTTTGTATTTTAATTTTAGTAAATAAAATATATTGGCAACACTTTAAAAAAAAATAGCGATTTTGTCCCGGCAAACCAGCGAAACATATAATGTTAGTTTTTTTTTTGGAAATGATATATGTAAATTACACTTTCATTTTTTTTTCACCACGAGTTTTCAAATGATAAAAAGTTAAGCCGGTTAGTACATTTAAAAATCTAAATATCATATGAAAAGTCACTAAACTAAAAGAGTTATACAGCTTTCAAAAAGTTATATTATGCTTAATCAATCGAATCCGGTCGAACAACCATGGCCTTCATAAACACGCAAACGAATTTCTTCCAAAAAAAGATCGAGAAATCTGTTGGAAACGTTAAAATTGATAAAAAGAAATTACCAGCATACAGAACCTGTGGCCTAATTATTTCAAACTAAATTGTTTTAAGTTAGTTAGTTAGTAAGTTATTGCTTTACTCCCAAGCAGCGCGATTTCGGCTATATCCGGGAGATGAACATGAAAGTGGTGATACAATGAACATGAAATTATGATGAAGTGGAGGAAATGGGGACACAAGGCGAATCGGGTAGGAGAGTTTTGACTGCCACTGGAAAAAGGAGTGATGGTTAGGGACGGGAAATTTTGCCTCCTGCATGGGGATCCTACTCTTACCGAGACCTGCAGCAGTGTTCTTTAACGTGCGAGGAACGTGACATTTTTCCCAACACGGTGCACCACTATGGTTTGCGGTCAGGTTTTCCGCATTATCGCCTGACGACCCCGCATCTCTCGATGTCAGGGCTGCCCCATTCAACCACCTGGGGCACACATCCCAGTCGCTTTGTGGGCAGAGCGGCCTGACCCCGATGTCAGGTTTCTGAGCGCTCTTTAGTGGACTTTTACCGACAAGCTTAGCGCTGCTGCGGGCCTATTCGCCTCCCGGGCCTAAATTGTTTTGAACTTATTCTCATAATAAACAGAATGTTTGTATATATGAATTGCAAAGACGGTCTGGATTTCGTACTTCATCTAAATTTTCGTAAATCATTAAAATAATATGTTTGACATGTTTGATGACAAATGCGGTGAAATGTATGAAAGAAGCAAAGGTGTACCAAAGGGGTAATCAGTATCATAAAACCGTAAAGACAAAGACAAAAAAATCATCACAACAAAACAAACCACATAACAACATAGAACACACACACACATAACAACAAAACCGCATTCAGCATCGCGAACTCAAGTCGAAACGAGAGTGAACTCAGGTGCTCCGGAAGAGTAAGCAGTTCCTGCTTGCTATAGCACACCCGTCACGTTGCCAAAGATCGATTAAGTGTTGTTCAAATCCGGAAAGAATAATTTTTATAATTTTCTAATTGTGACGTTTGTCAAATCTCTTTTGAGTCCACAAATTCTGAGTATGACGAAAAAACGTCGACTTCACACAAAAAGTGGTAGATTTAAGTGGAAGAAAAGAAAGATAGAAGTTCCGGATAAATAAAAAAATGTTTCCGACAATATGATACAGACAGACTACGGTAATATTCCATGAAATGAGGGCCAAAGAAATGTAGAGCTTGGATTCCTTCCAGAACAATTGGAAAGATGTCAGAAATGCACAACCGAGTCATTGCAGCTCAAAAACTGCCTGGTGGTTTTTGTCGTATTTTAAATACTAAATGCGTCTGTGGTTTTATAAATTCCATTTATACTGGGAAGCAACACAAAGCCGAGGGAAAAAGTGACAAGGATGGGATGTTAACTCCAAAGCTGCACTAAGAAAAACTTACTGAGAAATTACGTTGCGTATGCATGCTTATAAGTGAACATGCAGTTGTGCATTTAATGGTATCAAATTGATCCGAGCTTAGGATATCTTCATTTTTAAAGAAATTATTTTGAATAAATATATACGCAAAATTATTATTACGCATAAAAGAGGGCCTATATTATAAAACTTAATTTGTCCTTCCGTCCGCTCATACATTCATCGTCGATTTCTCTGTTTCAAATCTAGGGATTGATTTCATATTTGGTACACAGCTTAGGAACGAATTATTATATTAAATAAATATTCAGATTACTCACAGCATTAGGAATGATATAGATCTAGATAAAATTCTTTAATTTCAATTCAGCAATGATACCCACTGCTTTAGGTCCTAAGCAAATCGGAAACTTTTTCTCAACGCTGAATATTCCACTGCGGCCGATTACTGTAAACGCCATCTAATCCAGAGAGCGTGAAATTGGAGTAACGATTGAACAGGATGCAAAAGAAACTTGTATAGAGAGCATGCAACAAGAACTAAAGTTATCTAGGTACAAAAAGTAAAAAAAAAAGTTTCTTCATTTCTGTTAACCTTTACATGTACTTGCACAAAATTCATAAAAAAAATGCAAGAAACCGAAAGCGCACAAAAGTTGCAACTTGCACTTCGGGATACACATCATTAAAAACCAATTACAAAGTTTTGCCGTCCCGTGCGGGGCCCGGGAGGCGAATAGGCCCGCAGCAGCGCTAAGCTTGTCGGTAAAAGTCCACTAAAGAGAGCTCAGAAACCTGACATCGGGGTCAGGCCGCTTTGCCCAGAAAGCGACTGGGATGTGTGCCCCAGGTGGTTGAATGGGGCAGCCCTAACATCGAGAGATGCGGGGTCGTCAGGCGATAATGCGGAAAACCTGACCGCAAACCATAGTGGTGCACCGTGTTGGGAAAAATGTCACGTTCCTCGCACGTTAAAGAACCCTGCTGCAGGTCTCGGTAAGAGTAGGACCCGTAGGATCCCCATGGAGGAGGCAAAATTTCCCGTCCCTACCCATCACTCCTTTTTCCAGTGGCATTCAAAACTCTCCTACCCGATTGGCCTTGTGTCCCCATTTCCTCCACTTCATCATCATTTCATGTTCATTGTATCACCACTTTCATGTTCATCTCCCGGATATAGCCGAAATCGCGCTGCTTTGGGAGTAAAGCAATAACTAACACTTTCTGAGATCGGCTCGGGAATGTTTAGCTCTATAGTAAAAAAAAAATATAAAAAAACTATAAAAATATAAAAAAACTATGAACTTTTCTTACGAAAAACGTCATTTAATAGTGAAACTGAAATTTAGACATCTTTATTACACTTATTACAAAATATGATTCTGGCAAAACTATCTTAGTTAGTTAGTTAACTAACTAATGAACACAACTTCATATAAAATCATCATAAAAAGAAACACAACATACAAAAAATAATAAATAAAAAAATATTACAACCAAGCTACAATCAGCTACCTGAACTCAAGGTACCCTAAAATTATTTATGTGATGCATTGCTTAAATTAAATGCTGAAGTTCAGTTTTTTTATTGTGTTTTTGGTCTGCAAACCCCTATTTGTTATATTTCGAATATTGTAGGGCATGCAACTAGAATCGGAAAGGAGAGTGGAAAATGTTTAGACTAAGGCGTAAAGTCTATTGATTGTCGAAATTGTCATTTTACAAATGATTTGTATGTCATGACTGCAGACAAAAAAACTTCACTGGAAGTGCTAAAGCGATGGAGTCTGCCTTAGCAGTCGAGTTTGTTTCTAATTTATAAGAAATAAGATACAAACTTAAGAGCATCACAATGACAGGATTCGACAACTAGTCCCAAATTGAAACAGATTGTACATCAGGACATAAAAAAAACACATTAACAAAACCCAAGTAAAAAGAATGTTTCAAACTCTTTGTATAGCTTTAAAGTTTTGACGAGCACTGCTAATAGCTATTTTGTGAAAGGTGCTTCCTATGCGATTTCACAAAACAGTTACAATCCAGAAGCCATGAAAGAAAACTTATTAGCTATTGTTCCCCATGCCTTCAGTGAGCTTGGTCGTTTTCATGTTTCCTGGTGCAGATATCTAAAGAGTCAACGGACATATCATCCTCGGAAACCCAGGGATTCTTCTCTCGCTTACTAAACGAGAGAAGAAACCCTGGGTTTCCGAGGATGCGGACATATCAACTTTCAGTTTTACCCGGTGGCAGTGATTTGTCAGACCAATACCTAAAAAAGATCTTGAATCGGTGTTTAGTAATATAATGAATCTTTAAATTTTATTATTTCGACTAAGGCGCCCAAAATCAAACACTTTGGTGGATCACAGTCACTTAATTTTCTAGTAGCAACCGGCAACCGCGGGTGTTGCTAAAAGGCGGAACGTAAAACGGAAGGGAAAAACGGAAACGAAAAAAATAATTTATATATTGATTTTTTTAGATTTTCTTCGCAATTTTCTTCACTTTTAATGCTAATAATGGGTTTCGTAACACAATTGATTCTTGATGTTTATGTATATATGAAATAGTAATTAAGTAATAATTAAGCTATTCAAAACCAAGCACTGCGTTAGTTTCTTTCATATATATGGGTCAGGCCAAAAAGGTGCTCAAGGAAAGAGGATATTTTTTGTAAGAAATAAATATCAAGATATGAACATAATTTTATTTTTGTTCATATGTAATGATGAGTTCTATGAGATACTGCAGAGATTGAAGCATATTATTATTTGCTATTTCTAAAAACTAAAAAAACGTATCCTAATCTTGTATGTTATGTTGACCAAAGGGATTTTTTTTTCTTCTGTAATCTTTAAAAGAATGAATAAAAATTTACCAGAATTGCTGAACATAATATTTGAAACAAGTATCTGACATACAGCAAGTTTTAAATTTATCCTTAAAAATATATAATATTGTGGATCAAAACAAAATTTAGTGTTATAAATGTCAAAAAAAATTTGTTTTCTAAATATACTGAGTGTGATAACTCTGAACCATTATTCTATGTTATGAACCTTATCTTAGTTTTACCAAGTAAATTTTAAGAAAAGTTTACTTTACATTTCATTGATATTACTAAAATTATTCTCAAATTTAAAGTACGTTAGTTTGACCACATGACTCATTTTATTAGTTTGTCATTTCAGATCATTGCAAAAAGAAAAAAATATGGTATACAATGACCCATTCACAATAATGAAGCTATTGGAACATCTGTTGAAAACAAAAAGTCATCTTAATGATACACATGTCATTGATCTACCAGAATACTTCATTTTCCTGTACGTTATATTGACATATAAAGCTTCAGAATTTCTTGTTTCCTCCTTTATATCTCTCTTATATTCTTTTCAAAAGCTTACTTCTACCAAAAGTTTTGTTTTTCTAAATGGGCAATAAAGTATTTTTACATGTGATATGGTCAATATGATCTCTGCAAGTATGTTATTTTGACAAAATGTCAAATAACTTACTGAAAAAAATGATAAAATCATTTGTAACATTTGAACACAATACATTTGCCCTAATCTGTTTATTTGATGATGAATTTTATCAATCATGTTTAACAAGTGTACATGTTCATGTTTGTTCATCCAAAAATTATTAAACCCTAAGACATTAAAATTACTATAGGATTAAACACATAATTATGGTCGTTCATTGATGTTCATCTTTACAACAGTTTTATATCTAACATCTCCATGTTACACGGCAGCCATATTTGCCAGATCGGTTCATACCACTAGAGGTGTTCATCGAAGTATGAACGATCTTGGGATGACGTTCTAAACCTATCAGAAAGCAGTATACTAATGAACGATCATAAGATTAGAATTATTATGTATGTAAAAAAGCAGTTTGTGGTTATTTAAAATTTTGTCTGTTTTCAGGATATTGTAAATGTCCTTGGATTTTGAGTAGCGAATAATGGATACAACTTTGGTTCCCTTTGTCCTCCATGCATTAAACATAAAGAATAAAAAGATATTGAATATATGCCGAAAAGACACTTGCCCACATCTTGTATAGTTAATTCACCAGCCCAGTTGTCAAACTTCGGTGTGACTGGAACATCATTGTTTTTCATGACTTGTCGTATATGTAAATTATCTGTTCACAAATTGTTTAAATTGTTCAAAAATAAGGTGTTTTTCTATTTCGAGGTGTAGTTAACCCTTACCTTAATTTGGCATGGTCAGTACAACATATCCGCCAAAAACTAATTAAAATAAAGAATTGGAGCAGTCGCAAACGACAGCTAATCCCCTCGCCCGTCATTGATTTGAAGTATTTTTATGTATATTTAGTAGATTTCTGCAAATAATCCATGCTAAACATATAGGTCAAGGTGATTTAATTTTGTATGGATGCTGGGTACTATCCACGCTGCACCCACTAACCCAATATCATCTCTCCATCACTTGCAGTTGCTGAGATATGGACCTTAACCAAAACTTTAACCCAAGTCATTCATGCAGAAAATATAGGTCAAGGACACATTATTTTGGTACTGATGCTGGTTACTTTCCACGATGTACCCACTGACCCAATATCATCTCTCTATCACTTGCAGTTGCTGAGATATGGACCTTAACCAAAACTTTAACCCGAGTCATTCATGCGGAAAATATAGGTCAAGGTCATAAAATTTTGGTACTGATGCTTACTCCCATCAAAGATGTATCTACTGACCAAAGATCATCCCTCTATGATGTTTAGTTTCTAAGTTATTGACAAAACAAAAACCATTAATTACGTACGTACGTACGAAGGAACCAAACGCTATATCCCCTCCCCAACTCCGTTGGGCTCGGGGATAACAAGCACTTACCATATCTTTCAACTCAATTTTGAATTTTCCCACCAGTGGCTGATATCGAAGAGAACGTATGAGGCATATTTTCTTATAGCCCTGGTCCAAAAGTCGGTCACGTAGAAATCGTGAGTGAAAGTGAACTCAGGTGCTCCGGAAGATTAAGCAGTTCCTGCTTGCGGCAGCACACCCGTCGCTATAGCCCGCCAGATTATCTTTGGTTTATTTAGTTCTACATTGTTTGGTTTTATGTATTTTGGCCCTTCATTATTTTTGGCGAACGCAACTGATGAGACTTTAAGAGTCAAAACATGTGTCTTATGTAAAGTAGCTGAAATGGATTGGTTTTCAATCAATGAGCAAAACTATTAACAACATATTTTATTGTGTTAAATCCATCTTCTGGAATGACTCCAAATCAATCAAAATCCATCTTCTGAAAAATAAAAAAAAACATAATATATTACTTTATATTTTATAAGCATCTTTTACATTTACTTTTCGGTCCATTTGTACAACTAGAGAGTGTGTTTATCAGCTACAGACGAACCGCTCGTCATTAAAACCATTTGATTGAGTGAGTGATTGTTGTTTTAATGTCCTACCAACACTATATATAGGTTATATGAGGATGATGACATTAACATGAGCTTTAAAATATTTCAAGAGGTAAGTGTTAGTTATTCCCCTGAGGGCGTATGCCCGATGGGGAATAACTGATTTATACCACGGGACTGTAGAGGGTGCTAAATGAAAGTTTATGATAATTAAAGAGGGGGTCTTTCAGGAATTTAACCTTATCAAATGATAAAACATGATTAATACACGGTATCTGGTTACATTTTATGACATAGTGGTATAAATATAAATGCCGAAGTTACCGTGAATTTAGAATCTCCCAGTATATATGGCAATTTCGACATATTATGTCTCATCAGTTCAGATCAAGCCAAAGCATTTGGAAGACAAAAACTGAAAACCGTGAATTCATAATGAAAAAATAGTAAAGATTTCTCATAATGGAAACATGTTCATGTTGTATTACCTGAAAACAAATAACACACTGCACGACCAACCATGGTGGGATTTGGGGCCTGTAACCTTGTTACAACATCAGAAAGGATGATCTGGTGTCTTATCTCCCCCTGCTTCCAGACTGACTTATATCTCTGGTAATAACATACCCATGGCCAATCCACCACCTAAAAAGAATAACAACTTTGAAAAATTGTAAACATAATTACATGTATGGAAATAATTCCTTACATTACAGTTTGTAGGGGGTATAAACAGTATCTGAGTCCAATCAACTAAGCATGAGTCAACTAACCCAATTTAATTAAGAGGGTTACATTGACTAAAATTTTAGTTACATTGACTTAATTAGTTGGACTTCAAGAAAATGTTTTCAACAAACTCATGATAGTTTCAACCAACTAAAATTTTGTGAATAATGCATTTTTGTCTTAAATGTGTGTGTATGTGTGTTTATGGGTTAGTTTTGTGCATTATGATGCTTTTTATTTCTCATGTTTAGCATGCATCTAATTTTTGCAACACACAAACCAATTTTTTTATTTTTACAAATGTAGTTCATCAATATTTCCTCGTGCTTTTATCCCAGTTATCATTAAAAAATATTGGCTTTAAATTACTAAAAATAAGGTTGAACGATTAGTAACCTGATGTTCAGTTTTGTGTTATATTGACGTCTTAACCTGAGAGTCAACATAACACCAGTAACCTGATGTTCAGTTTTGAGTTATATTGACGTCTTAACCTGAAAGTCAAGATAACACCACATGATAATTGGGTTATTTGACAATGTCTTCCACTGTCAACAAACACCCTGAAAATATGAAGTGTAATTCCTCTGCCATTTATCACTGACAATAGAGTGATTTATATTTCTAAAGATCAAACATTTATTGTAAGAAAAAAGATTAAAGGAATGGTTTATTGTCAGATTTGAGTTTGATGTGAGGGTGTATTATTTTTGCGTTACATTGACGTTGCAACCATATTCAGTCAAAAAACGGTCGGGTAAAGTGATGGGCACTGCAGGGCCATGTGGTTGTAACTGGGTTTCGGAAGTGAAAAAAAGTGGCAATGTTCAGTGTTTGCTGGTGAACTATCGTTAAATGGGTTGATGAATCAATGTTTGAACGGCAAATGCAGTTGTACGTTATAATATTTTGGACTTACTGAACGTTACCAGTTTGACCTACCCCTTCAGAATGGTCGTGGCCATTCGTGTGTTGATCCTTTTCGTTACACGCCGGAAGTGTATCATTTTTAGTTAGGTATAATTTTTCCTTGGCGCACAAATTATGTCATTAAAATATCTTTTCTTGTCAAATAATTGTGTAAAAAAAAATTGTACGTTATTTTTATATTTTGACCGACAGATTTTGCGCTAATATTGAAAAATTAAATCAAGTTCGGTAGTTTTGCAAATCTATTTTTAGACTGAAAGGCTATCTTCGCGCATGCCCGTTTCAATTGAGTGCCGATGTGATCAGATATTATGCAAACCGGGGAAAACCTGTACGTTATTTTTAGCTTGGTCAATGTAACATACTTACCATCGTTTAAAATGCTCTGCAGTCGCTTGCTGGATAATTCTCCTGATGAAATCACGACTTATTCGTTGATTTTGAACTTTTATCTGTTCACAAAACCATGGCTGGGTTTGAAAGGCTTAATAATGTCCCTGTACCACACCTCCAAAGTGCAGGGAGTAAAAAGTCACACTTGTAAACGCGATAACGTACCGATTTTCGTTTGACAATCTTTAATAACAAAAATGCTGCTTGAAATTAACAACAAAAGTTTTCAAGATAAGTATTTCTATATATCATAATTACATTATCAAATGTTCCAGTGGCTTTCATCTACCTGGCCAGTGGAGCATGGTACAGAAGTGCACCTTGTGACATTTAGTCAAATTTGCGCACCTTTTTGGCCTGACCCATATACAGAAGATAAAAGGTTCCATGTCATTATTTAGATATTATATAAAAAATTATTCAACTCTCTTTTCTTACTGCTTTATTATGTCGCCTGTAACGTGTTGTTAAGCGACATACAGGAGTCACTTTGACACTATTCGTCGTCTTGCGTCCAGAGGCGTCACAAAATATTTACTACATGTCGCAATCTCTTGATATTTAGTATGTACAAATATTATTAATTTATATTTTTTACTTGATTTCATTAGTTTAATCATACCAGGTGACCTGGTGATATTTTTTTTATATTGACTTGTGTCGCGTGCAAAAAATTAATATTGCACGGTCACGTGTTTCAATCGAATCTGGGTTTGTTTCATTCCCCGGCCTAGAAGACACCCCAAAGGCAAAGCAGAAATTTTAAGTAAACATGTGCAAATAACGACTCTCAAATGAGAATTTCAACAGAGACAACTGAATTCCCAAGCAACGATTTGTTCATTTGTTGATTGGAAATTGTAGATTGAAATTGAACAACTCTTTGAATGAGAATTCAGTCTCATCAACAAAATAAAGAATATGTCAGCTGTCTTTCCTTAAAATGCTACCAAAGTCATTGAAAGTTCACTAGTGGATGGAATAGAAATTTAAAGGCTAGTTCTTCCATCTTACTACCCAAACAAAACTATTAATCTTTTTTTGAAATGCTAGGTTTTCAGTATGAGAAATCTTAACAATATACAAATTGATTGCAATCACTACTTGCAGATCACAATTACATGTAAAGCACAACATTTTAATTGCCAAGAATGTTGAATTAATAATATAACAAATATAGCCTTCAACCACGGTCGATACGAAAAATATCGACCTGAGATATGCATATCGACCTCCAACTGCGTTGTCGGGTCGATATGCCTCAGGTCGATATTTTCTCGTATCGACCTACTAAAAGGTTATATTTGTATAATGTAGCTTCATCCAATAGTACTTTATAGTGTAAAGCGATTTTATGCCTGTAACTCATCTACTTCCTGTTCACCAAATATTTTAAGACACAGGCGACATACTAGTTTTATGATTGTCCCGTATGGCGAATACTCCCGCAGCAGAACCTTGCTTGTCGTAAGAGGCGATTAAGGGTCTTGGGGTTAGTTTAAACATATTTATTTATCCTGGATTGGGAAACAAGCTTAATGCTTATGTAAATCCCTTTCCAGCTAGCAGTTTGCGAGTGTGGCCTTTGCAGCGGCCCCCATTGAGCCTACTCTTATCGAACTCTATAAAAGGGGTCTTTAACGTGCATTGGGTATTGCTCTCCACATACACGGGACAACCTTTTTTTAGTCTCTTCCGAAGGACAAGCATCGTTCCTTGAGACCATCCTCGCAAATGGTGTCAAGAGAGAGTCGGAAAATTGGTTCATGAAATTTTCACCCCGGATGAGGATCGAACAACAATCCTTGGTCTTAGTAGCCCGACGCGTTAACCACTACACCACCGGCTCCCATCTTGAGTCTCGGGGTTATGACGTCGTTATGATGTTACAACATAGCGACCTACCGTTGCAAGGGTGTCACTCGCTAACTTAATGTAGACTAATTTCTGAATTAAAACAGATAGCTGAATACAATTCGTTGTATTTACATATGGTATAAAGTATTTTGGTGAGCATAAATATTTAGAACACTAGATGTTTATTGTATATTTGCTCTGGACTAATACTGCTTTACAAAGTTTTAATATTGTTTTACCAAGTTTCACAATGCTTTAGCAAGTTTCCAATTGTTTATATAGGGTTAAATACTAGAACGCAACACGAAACCCGTGGCTACTTTTTGCGCGAAAGGTTGTTAATAAGTTCATGACCTAGTGATGAGGAATATGAATTGAACAAATACAATAAATGAATTAAAATTTAAATTAAATGAAAATGAATGTTAAGCACACTGAACATGCTTAAACCGTTTTGCAATGCATTAAGTTACTATTTGTTTAAATTTTGCCTCGCGCTGTTTGTTTAAATTTGTCTCGCCTGCGACTAGTATCACATTCCGGTAGCGACAACGGCGTAAACCTTTTTGTAAGACTTTTGTGAAAAATGAATTGCTTGACAAATATAATAGCTAGGCATCTGATATTTGGTTAACAGACAGTTCAAGGTATGGTCTAGCCAACTGTTAAAATGTACCATGCTGTGTGACCCTTGTACCATTTCTTTGCTTAAGTGACTTTGTTAACTTAAAACTTTTTCTGATTGATAGTTGATAATGTTATAAGCAATCTGTGTGATTAACAGTATATTAAATTTCGAATTTCGATTCTCGAATATCGAAGTTCGAATGTTGAATTTCAAATCTTGAATTTCGAATCTTGAATATCAAATCTCGAATCTCGAATTCCGAATCACGAAACTCGTATGAGCGTTTTGGGCTTCGTAAGAAAATATATCTATGTGAATTTTCCCTGTCTATTCTACATTAGATTTGCTATAAACATTTTAAGTATTTTCCAAATAAATACATGTACTGCACAAATCTAAATGGTGATAGACAAAGAGGCGCCAATGGGGAATAGGACGAAACCGGTAAACAGGAACAAGATCAGCACGAAGAAACACAAAATACAAAATCAACCGAACGCAAATCAACATCGCAAACTCAAATCGTAAAATGAGTGAATTCAGGTGCTCCGGAAGAGTAAGCAGTTCCTGCTTGCTTTAGCAAACCCATCGCTTCCAATTCAGTGTGTCAAATCCGGTTGGAGAAGACAAAGCAAACTTCTACGACAAACCAAATCTGTACTCATTTGGGAGATTGAAATCCCATATTTGTCTATGAGTGCACGGTTTCCTCCGTAAAATGCCTTGAGTGAAGACAGCAACCGTGGAGCTGCATAACCTTTTGTCAGCAAAATATGTGTCAAACGTGACGCTTTGCCAAGTAAATCGATGTAATTCTCGCAAGCCCTGGAGTGACGAATCAACTGTAATGCTGTGAAAGAAGCAATTGTGTACCAAAGGAGTAATCAGTATCATAAACCGTAAAGACAAAGACAAAACCGGTAGACAAAAAATAATCATAACAAAACAAACCACATAACAACATAAATCACACATACACATAACAACAAAACCGCATTCAGCAACGTGTACTTAAGTCGAAACGAGAGTGAACTCAGGTGCTCCGGAAGAGTAAGCAGTTCCTGCTTGCTATAGCACACCCGTCACGTTGCCAAAGATCGATTTAGTGTTGGTCAAATCCGGAAAGGATGTCATTACAAAACTCTATGTCAACCAACATCTGTGCTCATCTGACAGATAGAAATCCCGTATTTGTATACAAGCACATGATGTCTTCCGTAAAATTTCTTAAATGGTGACAACAACCTGGAAGCAACATACCCCTGTGTTAACAATTTGCTTGTCAGTCGTGTAGCTCTATCAAGGAAGTTGTTCTACTCCCCACATGCTCTGGAATAACGAATCAATTGTGATACGTAAACTCCATATGCTTGAGCGGACGGAATGTTGCTACACAGAAAGGGAAAGTTAACTATTGGAAAGTTGAAATCATCACGTTTGTCATAGAGCTTTGTACAAAGCCTTCCTAGTGTGCCAATTTCGAGAAATAGATCCAAATATGAAGCGGACCTCCTAGAATCTGTAGTGTCCTTTATCTCAAGTTCCTTCGGATATATGAGATTTTATAACTCTATTTTAATCACAAGGTTAGGCGGAGCTTAAATTTCTCAGTGTTTTAGGCGAGATTTAAACGAAGAACCCCGAAATAATTGACCCGTGACCAACCCGGTCAATAAAATAGAGTAATAAGTAGTCACCAAATCGAGGATTGTTTAGTGAAAGGACATCATCAATATTTATCAATTATGGACTTTTAACGAGGTCAATACATTATATATGGACCTGTTAGGCATTTATTGAACGAGGACGAAGGGCCATTTAGTATCAAAGAGAAATGTGAGATGTTTTGGCTCTCCCGCAACAATCAGAGATATTTCTTATCAGTGGAATATTATATCTTAACTAAAAATGATTAACTAAACATATTACATAGAGAGGGACTTGTAGCAAGTCTAATCGGCAAGCAATGATGCACAATTTGTGCCCATTGGGATACCTATTGTCTTCTGAAAAACACGTCCACCAAACTGTACCAATATGTTGTCGATTAGGAAGTTGAGCATTTCTATTATTTAATCTTCTGTAAATTTGTTTTTCTTGCTAGACTCTTGTGTTAACTTTGTATTTGAAATCGAAAGTACCCTTTTAGGCCTAACTGTCGCCATGGCTTTAGACAATCTATCTCCGGTAGATAAAACATGAATCCCTTTTAAAAAAAAAAAGAAATTTGAAAAACGAAAGATACACAAGAAGAAAAGATAATTTGAAAGTAAAGTGAAATGGATAATATTCAGGAGGGGTCTACGACATGGCAATTTTTCGTGTTTTTTTTCCTGCACGATCTGAAGTGAGAATATGTATACTCACAACGAAACAAATTGAAGTACTGATAAGCCTTTACCTATTTAAAAACTAAGTTTCTATGTTCTAAAATGTTCTTCCAAATTGTTACTACTAATGCTTTTTATTGTTTTTTAGTTCTCTTAAAGTTGTTTGGTAAAATATATTTTGCTCCACTCCTATAGTAAAACTAGTTTTTTTTTTCTATTTTTTTTAATTCGGTATTCAATGCATATAATGTTTTCCTTTTAATATATAACAACTTATTTGTGTCCCGATGATTGCTGCAGACATTAAGAAAATAATAAATCCATTATTCAACCAACAAATATACAAATCGATTTATGTATGCACCAGAAGGACATTTATATTACTTTGTCAGTGTATTTTTTTTTGCGATTTAACATATCACAACTGATTCGTCATTCTAGATCTTGTGGCACTAACATCGAATGCCTTGGTTGAGCGTAAAGCTGACATAATAATATTGTTCCACAACCTTATGTTGCTCTTCGGTTGTTGTCTTTACTAACGAGTTAGTTTGTAAGACACCACGAGCTCAAAGACATTTATGAAATTTCTATATTTCAGATGAGTGTAGATTTTATAGGGTTTTTATTCTGTTCTACGTTACCAGATTTGACACACTGAATTGATCACACGCAACACAACTGGTCTGCTGTTCTCGTCTGTGTTAACTGGTTTTGTCTTTACCCTTTTTTGACTTTTGTAATTGTATTGACCCTTTGGTACCTCTTCACTTCATGAAAACTTTTTCAGACAAATAACAGTTTAACAAAACACAAAATGATTTGTACAAATGTTTAATGATAAAAATCGCCTTGACTCCATAGAACCGTCTGTGAAGCACCTTTCAATTCTAGACAATAAAAGAAAAACAAAAACTGAAATATAAAATAACTTCTTTGTGTTGTTGTATTTTTCGTCGAAATGACATCGAATCCTCTGAATTTTAATGCCACTTTGCCGAACTCATTCCATACACCATAAAGTATAGTACACAATGTTTACCACATCTACGAGGAAGTATCACTCATTTAGCGTAAGCTATATTCTATACAGCCTAGCTGGCCAAGTGGCCTAAGGCGTTGTTTATTAATAAGGCAGTGTTGTCATGGATATTTCAGAATGAAATCGACAATCGCTGGTAGAACGAACCGGGTCGTGTTAGAAAGATGATCAGACCTCCATGAAATTCTTTATCAACTCTTCACCACGTAGATAAAATAATGAGATTCAATGGAAAGGCATTGTAAAATGATTTGTCATATTGTATAGACGTATATTTATATAAATGTATCAAACTTCTATGAATGTATTGCCTTTTATCCTTTTCATGATAATTGTTTGCTAAAGAGTTTTAAGTAAACTTTTTTTCCTATTAGTACAAGTTTAGAGATAAATGGTTAAAGCATTTCTAAATCCATTTTTGATTATTTTTTTAGGCATATATAGCCAACATCGACGACAAACTGGTACTTAATACATACTTTAATGATTTTTTCTTCAAGTTATTGATTCTTACACTAGAAAATACATCTATAAACAATTTAAATAAAAGTACTATTAAGTTTAAGTTCATTGTGCTTTGCCAAAAACAATCATCACAAATATTCAATAACTGTTTTTACCAGTTCTATCTTGGCCCTCCGACTTTGTTAATCAGACCTTTTAATTTGCCTTTGAGTCCATTAATTAGCTTTTCGAGAGCTTCACATAGCTGAAAGGAAATAAAAAATGTAATTTAAAAGTTTATATCATTACAAATATTTTAATTGTCCTCAAACCTATCTTGACATTTAATATAAATACGTGTTTATAAGGGATTTACTCATGGACGTTACAATTGGCTATCGAAGAACTTAACATATAATAAGTAAGAATGCACTATACACCTCGCCATAAGTTAAGCAACACCAGTCTGTACCCACGTAAGTACAGAGTCTATATTTCTATAAACAATATCCTGAAACTTGGCCTATATTTTCTTCAACACATTTACAACATTTTCTGATTCTAATCAATCATCGTACAATTTCGGGCTTTTGTAGAATATTCAATATTGGCAACCAAATCAAGCAACCCAAAATTGTTTTTTCAGTAACAACTTTTGGGTCGCGTAAATTTAGAGTTTTATTGATTAAAACCATATGTTTTTGATCTATTGTACAATAAGAATGTTAACATATCACATCCTGCACTTTTGGATTGTTTTTTTTCCACTTTGAGACCTAAACATTGTAAAAAAATGAAAGCTTATTTTTGCATGGTACAAAATGCTGACTTCAGATTTTTTACATTTATTGATTTTAAAGGGGACATTTTGGTACTAATAACAATTGATACTCATAAAACCGATCCGGAAATCTCATAGTGGGAAATTTTTAATGGATATTTTTCAGTTTTTTCGATATTTTCTTTTAAAGGCATTATTGTAACCTTTTGCAGGTTTGCTTCTATTGCCGGAAGTAAAAGTTTAGTTTGACATTTTATCAATATTAATGTGGTTACTGACACCAATGGTAAAGTTTTGCCTCACAAAAGAACCTAGGAATTGCATCTTTGCAAGCCAGTAACAGATTTTAAGTACCCAACCCCCTTTTTATGAATATGTTCTAGTGGGAATTCAAGCAATTGAAAGTTTAAGTGACATTTTTTAGGTTTAAACATGTGTTTTGGGGTCATGAAAAAGAAGCAAAGGTGTACCAAAGGGGTGTCATAAACCATAAAGACAAAAACAAAACCGGCAGACAAAAAAAATCATCACAAAACAAACCACATAACAACATAAAACACACAGACATATAACAACAAAACCGCATTCAGCAACGCGAACTCAAGTCGAAATGAGAGTGAACTCAGGTGCTCCGGAAGACTAAGCACACCCGTCACGTTGCCAAAGATCGATTAAATGTTGGTCAAATCCGGAAAGGATGACATTACAAAACCCTATGTCAAACCAACATCTGTGCTCATCTGAGAGATAGAAAGCCCGTATTTGTATACAAGCACATGATGTCGTCCGTAAAATTTCTTGAGTGATGACAACAACATGGGAGCATCGTTCCCCTGTGTTAACAATTTGCTTTTCCCCACATGCTCTGGAATAACGAATCAATTGTGATACGTAGCGGACCTCCTAGAATCTGTAGTGTCCTTTGTCTCAAGTTCCTTCGGATATATGAGATGTAAATAGTCTCAAAATCGAGGATTGTTTAGTGAAAGGACATCATCAATATAACAAAATGTGAGATTGAATTTGTTTTAGACAAAATATCTTACACGTTTGCAAAAGTTTTGCCTTTTTAGCGTTTTTCATACTTTTTATGGTAAGAACTGATTAAGTCCCTTTGTTGACCACATTGGATGCAACTTGAGCTTAAAACTAGTATTTTTTGTTTGTATAGTGATAATTTGTTATGCTTGCATGCATTATATGCATTGATAAATTGTTTTAAGTCTACCAACTTTTTAAACGCTATTTTATCTTAGTTTTCTACCATTTTCAAAAAGTTGGATTTTCATTATTTGCAAACATTTCTGATAAAAAATGTTTAGTCCATTACACAACTAGAGTCTATACATTGAAGTGATTACTTTTTGATTTTCCATCATCTTGCATTATGCAAATATTTCAAGGCATAAAATGATAATTGTTTAAAAAATGTGGTGTTGCGAGGTGTATATATACTTAGAGATTTTTTTTAAATCTCTTGCTGTCCGAAAATTTGGGCCTCAATTCTATCTACATCTTTATTTAGTTTATTGCTTATTTTGTGTGTATTTTACCTTTTTTACCCATTGGTCAACACTTAAACTGTACTTATTTAAACTTATGAACGGACTAATTATTATGCTTAATAAATTGGAAAGACGTTTTTGTTTTATTCAAACCATTTCAATGTATTTGTTCGTACTTAGTTTAATACCAATACCTACGGTGTTTTTCAATCTGTCCTTTATTCTTTTGCTCATTCTTTTCCTTGCCACTTTCAAATTTAATATCTTAGCCATGAGACCATCTCCTTTTATCTCATCAACAGACAACTTCTTGATGCTGTCATTACAAGATGTAACCTCCTGTTTCAGGATATCTACATGTATAGGGAAAACATGAAATAGAAATTACTGAATGTTATACCAACATGTACGTCAAACTTATCTGTTTTTGTTAAATTTGCTGAATATTTATGAGGATATAGATGGACGTATCCTCAATTGTGCATTGTTTTCTTTTAACCTTGTTCTTTTGAATATTTTACAATTTTTATTTTTGTAAATATGAAAGGCTAGCTATTCTACGATCTTTTTTCCGCCATTTTCTACATTTGTTATTTTTTTGGTCATCACTTTCTATTTTATCGCATTGGCACTCTCAAAAATATATACATTATATTACACAGTCAAGTAATTGCTGCAGAATTTTTGTTTAGTGAACTGATGAAGGACATACATGTACGAATGTCGAAAGTATTTACAAATTTTCTAATTATTTAACATCATGTGTGATATGACATACCATTTTAGCCCCTATTTATTAGTGTTTTTTTTTATGTATAGCAACGTTTTATATACTTTGTACTTATAAACGATCCGTTTTCATTTGTGAAACAATCATTTACTTTTTTTAGATCGTTTTATTTTAAAAGTAAAATTTACTGCATAAGGTACATAAGATGTCTACCTGTAAAACATTTCATCCTGTTTTGCCCATATATCATTTCTTTGAATTACATTACGTCTTATACTTTAATTTGTCTCTAGTACACTTTAAAAAGGGCAAAAATGTAAATTTAAAAAAAATGTAGCAAACTGATCATATTTGAAAAAAAATAATATTATCCTTTACCTTTTAAAGGAAGATCATTTGTAAAGTTCCACGGTCTTTTATTTGTATAGTAATTGATAGTTTTACTGTTAATATTCGAATGTCATTATCACTACTTTAGAAGTCGTATATGCATTATTATAATCATAGAGGCAAAGTGTGCATGCTTCGTTAAAATAAATTTGATTCGAGACCAATTTACAAAATTGTTTTACATAAAAATTTACCATAATCAAGATTGACTGATATACCAGATGCAGTAATCTTAAACGTTCCATTTCTCTTTCTTCTAATGAAACCAAGCTTCCATCTATAAATATTTAAATTGTGAGTCATGTAGGTTTTTTTTTATTTCGATGTAGAGTGTTTGCTTTACCAATAAATTTTCTTTATGATGTTTTTCTTTATTGAAAAGGTAAAGGAGCTTTACTGAAGATAGGTTTATTGTATATTAGGGTAGGACATTTTCCTCTAAAAGTTATAACATCAAATGTCTCATAAAGTCTTTGCAAATTGAGCTATATTAGTTAGTTTTCATATGAACATAATTATAACTTTTCATCTGTGTTTATTATTTACAACTTAATCTTAATATGTACAAAGCTCTATGACAAACGTGGTGACTTCAACTTTCTAATAGTCAACTTTCCTTTTTCTTGTGTAGCAACATTCCGTCCGCTCAAGCTTATTGAGTCTACGTATCTCAATTGATTCGTTACTCCAGAGCATGCGGGACTTACATCGATTTCCTTAGCAGAGCGACACGTCTGACGCAAAAATTGCTCAATCAGGGTTATGTTGCTCCTCGGTTGCTGTCTTCACTCAAGAAATTTAACGGAAGACATCATTCATTTGTAGACAAATATGGAATTTCGACCACTCAGATGAATGCTTATGTTGGTTTGTCATAGGGTTTTGTTTTGTCTTCCTTTACCGGATTTGACACGCTTAATGGACGATTGGAAAGCGACGGGTGTGCTATAGCAAACAGGAACTGCTTACTCTTCCGGAGCACCTGAGTTCACTCTTGTTTGGACTGTGGTTCACGTTGTTGATTGATATTAAGTATTTTGTGCTTCCATGTTTTACATGTTGTCTGTTTTTGTCCCGTTCTTGTTGGTGTTTACTGGTTTTGTCTCTGCCCTATCGGACTTTTGACATTCGGATCCCCCATTGGTACCTCTGCTTCTTTCTGTGTAACAACATTCCGTCCACTCCAGCTTATGAAGTTTACGTATCACAATTCATTTGTTATTCCAGAGCATGTGGGGAGTAAAATGACTTCCTTGATAGAGCTACATGGCTGACAAGCGAATTGTTAACACTGGGGTACGTGTCTCCCAGGTTGTTGTCACTCAAGAAATTCTACGGAAGACATCATGTGCTCGTAGACCAATACGGGATTTTTATCTCTCAAATTAAAACAGGTATTGGTTTGACATGGAGTTTTGTAATGTCATCCTTTCCGATTTGACCAATACTAAATCGATCTTTGGCAACAGTGTGCTATAGCATACAGGAACTGCTTACTCTTCCGGGGCACATTAGTTCACTTTCGTTTCGACTTGACTTCACGTTGCTGGGTGCGATTTTGTTGTTATAATAAAGGCAACAACAAAACTACCGAACTTGAATGACCAATCTCACAGTCAAGAGAAAATGACAAAAACGAATCAGTCACACCGGAGAATTGGTGGATCGCAATGGTCCTGACTTGGTACAGGCATTTTAAACGAAATGGTGGGTTAAACCAGGTTTTATGGCGCCAAACCTCCCTCTTCCATTGCGATCTTCAAGTCCATAATATACATAGTTACATAGAATAGTGCGACACTGTAAAATTTTCTTTGAATTAGGTTTTATAGGTCAAACAAAATAGGACATGTAGGATATGAAAATTATCATGAAAAAATACAGAAGCTTTTGTCTGGAACTTGGTTGTAATTTTTATTCGAGAGAAACACAAAACCAGGAGAAATTAATATCGCAATGGTCCTGACTTGGTACAGGCACTTCCAAAGAAGTGGTGGGTTAAAGCAGGTTTTATGGCGCCAAACCTCCCTCTTCCATTGCGATCTTAGGATCCGGTAATGACCATAGAACACAACATAGTTGTGAGACACAATGGGGATATTGAGGTGATCATCTCAGTACAGAAGACCAGTCAAACACTAATTAAAACAATTAACTATCATATCTTTTAACTCAATTTTGAACTTTTCTACTAGTGGCTGATATGTGTGTGTTTTTTAATGTTGTGTGGTTTGTTTCATTGTGATTTTTTTTGTCTACCGATTTTGTCTTTGTCTTTTTCTACTAAACTGTTTATCTTAGTTATGTATAATATCTATTACAAAACATTTTAATGTCAGATATCTTATTATTCCATTTATAGGGGGATGTCCGTTCAACATGGTGCCAACATTATTTTATCAATTAAACAGTCTGCCTGAGCTACATGTATGTAACATCTAATAACCTAAATTAATTAATTATCAAATTATTATATTTTTATTTGGTGGTCGACATCAAGACAAATCAACAAATGCACCACGATCTGAAACTTAATTTTGACTTACAAAAAGGGCAATGTAAAATTCAAGATTGACGAGCAATAGGAGTAGTTGCTTTGCCTATGTCATGTATATGTTAATGATTAATGACTTCAAATATGTATGGGTGTTATAATACAAAAAATAAATATTCAATTCTTTCAGATTCATGTACTAAAGTATAAGAATGATGACAAAATGAAATGTCTTTTATTTTTTTACAGGTTTCCCTTTTTTAACAGTGAAAATAAATTACAAAGGGTTGAATCCAGCTATAGCCCTAACGTCGACTGGTAATATCCGTAATATCCATTTATATTGAATAGTATCCTTAGCGTTGATTTTATGATACACTATACACGGAGCAATAATTGAATGCTTACACGACCTCTATAGATATTATACCAATTTATGTCACAAATAGCTGGTATCAAAACCTCAAAGGATTAGTACTGTGTAACAGGAAAGAGCCGTTTTAATAATTCCTTTTCAATGTTAGCGGGTCTCTCACTAAGAACCAATTACATTCAAAGTAACTTTTTCACAGTTTTCAACCAATAGTAGTTAATTTCTGATTAAATCAAGTAAGCGATTGGACAATTATAGAAAGTAACTTGCAACATGTGTGTTATGTGACACTAATCAAGTCATACAAACGTTCTCATGTGCCCTGGTATTGAAAAGTTCGTCATTGGTTAAACTTTCGATAATTATATAGAATGGGAAGGTCTCATTGCTTTCGCCATATAGGTGGATGGAGTTTTTGAAACGAGAGGATTAGTACATATTTTACCTGAGTTCCCATTTCCCTGCTACTTTTACTCCAAGGTTCCTCAATCTTATGCGAAGTTTTGTTCCAACAAGTTGAACACTTACTGTAGGCAGGGGTAATTCGATGTGTGTAACCTTAATGCTAAAAGTAATGTTGAAAAGGCTGTCAAAACGTTACAAATAGTAAGGAATAAGTAGAGAGTTGTACGGGACGTAAGTTACATAACATTTAGAACTCTAATATATATTTGTAGGGAGTCAATTGCCTTTTATGCATTTCAAAATTGTTTTGATGTCACCAAACTTCTGATTGATTGATTTTTATTTTTTATTTTTTGAATTAGAAATTATCAGCAAGACGGGTAAACTATAGCAGTAACCGCTTATTCATCCGGAACACCTGAGCAAACTCCTGTTCACATGATTGATTACCGTTCGGTTAATTTTGGGTTTTGTGTGTCTCTGTGCTGTTCTTGATCGTGTTTGCGAGTTTTTTCACTGTTCTTACGACTTTCGACCCTCAAAATGCCCCATTGGTGCCTCTTTGCAATTGCCTCATTCAATTTCACAATTTGGCAACTGTTTCATGCAAGTTCAAAATTTCCCAAAACAATTTTCAAACGTTTTATTCGAGTGTTATGCGAGAGAGAAACTCAGATCGACTAAAGCAATTTACAATTGCTGTGTTCACAGTTAATGATCCTATTTGAACAAAGCGTGTTCTAGCTCTATTGGTCAATTTAAAGTATAACAATCGTGATGAAACTATACACAGATAACAAAAAAAAACATTTCCAATGCCAGTATAGGGACTCAACGGACACTGAACCCATAAAGCATGACAGACACATTTAAAATGAGGAATTGTTAAAGCTATTTTTGATTCCTTAGTTATTGTGCTAAGCACTGGCCGGTGGATACTTTTATTTTGGAGGGATGCTGGATGTTGTAATTGCCTTTTCAGGGAGTATCAAATGAGCTCATACTGAATGATACCAAATCTCAGTGTAGTAACATTTTAATATAAAACATACGTTGTCGGATCACAGGGTAGCAAAGATGCCTCCGCTTATTTTATAAATAAATATTAGCCAAACACAATACCGTATAGCGGGGTATTTTTGCGGGGTAAATTTTCGCGGTTTTTGTGTATTAAGGTATGTGAAAACATTTCTGCGGGTTTTATTTTAGCGGTTTGTGAATGTGTTTGTATATGAATTCAATAAGATGGGTATTTTTGAGGTTTCCGTTGACCCGCGAAAATAAGCGAAAATACCCCGCTGTACGATATCCAGATTAGGAAGATCATCGAACAATAAAACCTAAAATATCGAATAGAAATACCAAATTATAACCAAAAGCAACAAATTGTCTGGTGAAGTCAGGACTTTACGGTTAAGATAATTTATGTATTGGTAAGTTGAAAAGTGTCCGATACTTTAAAACTATTTAATCTACATATCATTATCTCCTATCGTTAAACTAAGGGTGTGTACAAAAATCGCGAAGAAAGTTAATGTACAACAGACAACAGAGGGCCAAACGGATGACAAATGGTAGTGTTAACAATAGTCCAGCCTGACCCGAACGTCGCAATCAAAAGAATGCAAGTAGTAGCCATATTTTTAGTACACGTAACAATCATTCTGTTCTTTAAAATGTGTTAACACACAACAAAAAAGCTTGTGAGAGTATTTGATATTATTGTGTGTTATTTGATCTATAAAAGAGTTGAATTCTACCCTGAACTTGGAACAAACGAGAGGTATACTTTTATGGTTAGAAAGCCAAATAAAATAGCGAATAGCAATCATGGTTATGTTTGATTTTGTCTGACGTGATTTCCACCAATGTGGTTGACTTGGTCGTCCAAATTCTTTTTAATCAAGTCAAAATTGCTACCAGATTTGATCTTCCTAAACCAAACCAGCAGCCAAGAGCAAACCAAACTTAATGAGCGAATATAGTCAAAAAATGTTCTTATACACTATCCGCGCCCACCTACAAGATATAATGAATTTGATCAAAAGGTGAAGTGTTAAAAAAAAGTAGTAAAAAGTAGTAAACTCCATACATGTCTTCCTAACAGTGTAGATCCGCATATTCATATAAAATTATCTTAATTGCAAATAAGTCCTAAATATTTTCATTCAACATTATGTACACATAATTATTAATGTAAAATATTATGGCTTTAAAGTCTTCTTTTACTGTATTTGACAGGCTGAATTGACAATGGTTGTCCCATGCCTGACAGGAACTGCTTTATTTTTTGCAGCATGTAAGTTCACTATGATTATGACCTGAATTTGAGTTACGGATTGCTATTAATTTGTTTCTGTGTAACTATGTTTTGTAATTCTTCTTGCTGTTTCGTTTCGTGTTTACTGGTACATGTATTGCTTTTCCTTTCGAAATTGTGACATTCGAATGCTAAGTGATACCGAATTGCTTTTGTTAGTTTGCATTTACACTTAACAAAATATTTCCTTATCATTTAAATTTGACGCTACATTCAACAGTATAATAGATAATCTTCAACTAATACATGGCTAAGATGAACATCTTTATTTCATACACCATATTACATTAACATGATGTAAAATGTATTTGTAATCCTAAAGATAAAGATTGCACGTACTTACTCGTATATTTTTACAGAATATCTTATTGGACCCAGTTTTGCATTGAATGTGAAGTCAGGAATCTTTAATTCCTTGAGAAGATCGTCTCCAAACAAGTTTTTTATTAGATTTCTTACTACAATATAAATAAAATACTAGTATATGAAATAGTTATAAAAATACATTGGGAAGAGGTTATCGTCGTCTTGAAGTTTTGTTGTTACATTGTATCACACAGAGAACAGCTTTTTTTCTACTATTTATAACATTAATATATAAGTGGTTAAAATGTACACTAACATTTAATTACCTAGCAGTAGAAAAATAAAGGTCTGAGGTTTCCCGTGATAGTGAATAATATATACTCACTCAAAAAAGTTACGCAACAATACAAAATTTCCCTATATATTTTGAATAAACCTACCTAATTTTATTTTTGTATTGCAAAGCCGTTTCTTTACCGATTTTAATGAAATAAAATCCAAGAGAACAAGAAATGATTGAAATTTATTTTTATGATTTTAGAAAAATCGTCACTTAACCGGTTTTTAAGATACCACAAGTAGAAATCAACTGTTAATTTTATGCGTCAACAACCCGTTTAAATCAACCAACATTTTCCGTGGAAAAATATTGGTTATGTTCTACTCGCGTTCTAGCAAAAACCGTAACAGCTAGGATTTTGACCAAATCATAAAAATTAAATTTCACTTGTTTGTCTTTTTCTTGGTTTTTATTTGATAAAAAATGATTGAAAAACGGCTTGGCAATATCAATTTATAATAAGGTAGGTTTACTTCAAACATATAGGGAAATTTTCCACTGTTGCGTTACTTTTTTGAGAGAGTATACTTCTTTGCTTTTGATTTCACGGTAAAACATGTTCTCTTCAGATAAAGTCTTGGATTTAAGGGGGCACACAGCACTTTGGCTAAAATAAAATTTTGTTGTTTAATTTTCTTGCAAATTTGGAAAATATGTATTTTAGTCATATAGGTTTAATTGCAGAATCTTTATGATATCGTCCCATCGGATTCTTGGGAAAATTTTATTGAACATAACGGAATTTCAACAATCTTTATGATATCGTCCCATCGGATTCTTGGGAAAATTTTATTGAACATAACGGAATTTCAACATTTCTTATTTTGATCATTGAGAAGCTTGATTTCGGTGAATTTTCCTGCATAAAACATTCAATTGTTATTTCTTTGTCATTTCCCATAGGTGTTTTGTACCCCATTAATGATTTCTGTTTCCTCGATGGTTAGTACTAAAAGAAAGTTTTCTCCTGAGGCAAACTTAATTTACTACTTCTTAATTTATTGAACTATCAAAGTGTGCAGTAGTTTTAGACCATATATTTCTTCGGAAAGGTGTGTCGTATAGAATTTAATATTGAATATCAAATAGACATAACAATCTTCAAAAATGTCACAAAGTTATTATGTGAAGACATTTTCCTTAAAAAGAGAAAAATAGTCCTAACTTTGATTTTTATGCAAATATATTAATGTTAGGTAATACTTTAAAGGGAAGAGAAAGATTTTGGAAAACACGATAAAAAAATGTCAAATATACAGATTTAACAAACATTAAAATGTAACTTGAAAATTTAAAACCTAATTTCTTTTCGATTATACTCTGGCTGTTTTCCATTGTGGATTTTTAAATTGTATATATTGTAGGTTTTGTGGCGTACACTTATTCCACATCTCATTTTCTTCTTTCTGTAGCTTTGATGGAAATTATTAAACAACAAGGAAAATGAAAGTAAAAAAATAACGTTGAAAAGCTTTGTTGTTGTTGCGTCTCAACTGTTCTTCAGCTTATTTCATCGTTTCACAACGCAGGAATAAAATGGGTTGCAAGAAGCAAAACAAGACGTTAAAAAGATACCGTATATCTGGTTATTTGTGTGTGATGGTAATTTTGGCTTTGTTGGCGTGCAAGGAAAAGTAGCCGAAATTTAAATCGCCATCTTTTAAATTGTGTCTAATATCATTAGTAAAAATTAAAGAAACACCTAAATATAAAGCACCAAAAATAAAACCTGCAAAAATAATTTAAGAAACACAAAAAGTTTCATCCGCCAAAATTACCCGATATACGGTATCTGTTTTCAAAACCCCAGTGGGGCCTAAAACCCTTATCAGGTTTGCCTTTAAATATATTCTATTGGTTAAATAATATATTCAGATACTCACTCTTCGAGGAATCTAGCACAAATGATGGAGCCGTTAGTCCTTGTCCAGCAACATCTTTCATTAAAATAGTCACTGTTATACCCAAGACAATTAAAAATGTTGTCTTCATTTCTTTTTTTTAATGAAAATTAGTTTATGTGCATTACTCAGTGAACACTGTTATTTTTTCATAATATGTCATATATTGCAGCATGAGCCGGTTTATATATAAAGCACTTAACCATACCACAGCTGTTATTCCAATTTTAGCTTGATTAATATATAAGTTTCCAGATTTGTTTCTTACATGCAATTATAATATTATCGTCAACGATATAATTCTTCTGGGTTTTAGCCAATTAAGTTATACATATATGCTATTTCAATATTTGTTGGTGCATGTTACTTTAACTGGCCCGAGTTTATCTCTCAGCTTGCAAAAATGGATGCATTTGATTAGTTTCAACTCTATTGCTTATTATTTTTTAATGTTTATGTGTTTCCTTAAAACAACATTTTTGTTCTTTGAGCATATGAACATGAACTGGCGTATTAGTTTCAGTATCAAAAGCATTTCAACAAAGTAAATTAAGATTTCTTTCGGTCTTCAAAATTGTTTAAAACGCCATTTTTCTTTCCTTGTACTGCACATGGTCGATATCCTCCATGTTGTATTAGGCTAAAATTGCCTGTCCAAACTTTTTATGTTTTGCGTACTTTTTGCTCAATAATTTTGGTTTTTAACTTCCAGTGTTTTGATTTGAATGCTGCTGATGAGAGGTTCATCATTAAAATATGCATATACAGCATAAGTACATCACCCGTTTCTACAGTTTAGGCCAGTTTTATCATCTCTTTAGAACTGTAAGAAACTGTCAGGAATATGTTCTTATTCTGTCCTGTATTGACAGTGGTACCCCATGACATGAAACAAGCAAAGCATCCTCGGAAACCGAGGGGTTCTTCATTTGCATACTCATTCATCACCCCTGGGTCCATTCGTATCAATTCGATCGTTTTAGACAGCTTTACAAATTTTCCTATCAAGCATTCTGATTGGATACATATTTGTGCGTTCTTTTCCCCTGATCTTTAACTTTACTAAGTCGTAATAAAAAACAATATAAATCGTCCCTTAACAACATTTTTAAAGAAATAAGAATTTTATCGTAAGCATTCAACTCTTTAACCTAGAGCCCTAGAGCGCCCGCCTCAAATTTATCTCAACTAACCTAGACATGCGTCAGACTAGCCCAAAGAACTAATTACCAGAAACCTTGCAGCCTCGTGCTATAAAGGGAACAGATGTGATAGCATGATGTGTAGATCGTTAGTTTATGAGAGGCTAAAAACAATGATGCAATCATATCAATTTCTGGTGCCAACTTCAAGACGACCTCTGGTTACAAGAAAGCTATTGACGTTCGGTTGATTTTGTGTTTTGTGTTTCTTCGTGCTGTTCTTGTTCGTGTTTACCGGTTTTGTCGTAGCCCTTTCGGACTTTTTACACTCGAATTCCCCATTGGTGCCTCTTTGCTTGCATCCTCGGAAACCCAGGGGTTCTTCATTTGCATACTCATGATGATGTTGGCACCAGAAATTGATATGATTGCATCATTGTTTTTAGCCTCTCATAAACTAACGATCTACACATCATGCTATCACATCTGTTCCCTTTATAGCACGAGGCTGCAAGGTTTCTGGTAATTAGTTCTTTGGGCTAGTCTGACGCATGTCTAGGTTAGTTGAGACAAATTTGAGGCGGGCGCTCTAGGGCTCTTGGTTAAAAGTTGAATGCTTACGATAAATGAGTACGAAGAACTGTACAAAAACACAAATTTGGAAAAGGCTCTTTAATCATGACGAAAATTGACTTTGTCTCGAACAGAAAGAACCCTAAAATTCTTATTTCTTTAAATGCATATCTAATATTATTATTGGTTTATTCTACCAATCTTATTTTCCCGTTCGATTTCTCTGTTTTTACCTTTGTTTATCAGTCCCTTTGGCTGCATCCTTGTCTATATTGCTTAAATGACACTTTATTGATGGCTACTATAATTATTACAGTGCATGATTCGACAATTGATGTACCGTTGAAGATGTTACAACCAAGAAATCGTTAGAATACTCTTTAAATAAACATACTTTCTCCAAATTGTGTTAACTATCCCGAAATACCAACTGTTTTCGCTTCACCACTTATGTTTTCCACAGTTTATTAGGTGTTTCTTGTACGTCATGGCATCGATTGATTGTTGCATGATAACTTTGTTGAAAAAAGAATATTAAAAACATCTGTTAAATTTTGTTGAAAAAGAATATAAAGAACATCTGTTAAATGTATTGGACATTGGAATAAACTTGTTTTCATATCTTATAATTTTCTTAATTTGAAATCACCTCGTATTATGGTTGGTGGATCAATATTCTTATGATTCGAAATTGTATTTTTCTTTAAGGTTATGCCGTCGTCGCTCAGTTAATTCAACCATCTCAAATGAAACGGTTGCACCGACCCGATATCTTACACATCGTTTATTTAGAGAATTTTGATCCGTGAAAACACTTGACCAAAGTTGGTGCATGTTAGCCAAAAACTGTCACAGATATCAACACAAGAACGTTATTTCAAAATAAAATCTGAATCTTAAAAAAAAAACATTTAAGAGTTTTATCTCTTTTAGGACTTGTTATTTTTTGAAAATCTCATCTGTGACATTGACAATTCATTGGAAACAAATTTTGTGTGTTGGTTGATTCTTATGATATTTTAAAACTTTCATAGTTGTGTGTACTTTTTAAAATCATCAAAACCAATACCATCATTGATAAAAACAGTCAAAAATACACCCCAATAAAGCATAATTTCTCAACAAAGTATTTAAGTTATTTTGGATTTCATAGTCATATCTTTACATGTGAGTCAATTTGCCTGTATAAAGCATTGTATTGCATGTTTCCTTCTTGTCAGAATTAGGTCTGAAGTATGCTTGACATTGTATATTCATCTTCATCGTGGGACTAAAATATAACTGCGATAGTAGAATTTTAATTCGTACATTTGTTGTACTATAAGATGACTAATTGTATGATGTCCTTACTTTTCATTCACCTTGCAACAGCATTCAATTCTTAAATATGTCAATTCATATAATATAATCAACAAAATGCATTATATGCATTGCATAAATAAATCTGTATTTATTTTATTGCACTACAAATATTATCCAATAAAAATAATTAAATATACCATGTATATGTTTCCTAAAAGATTTCTTTATGCGCGTATGAAACCTTTATCACACATGCTTAACTTTGTTTTTTAAAGATCCGATCCGGTTTAAAGTAGCTCAAACAGGAAATATTTCAATCACTCTGCTAAAACATATTACAGTAAAAAGCACTAAGAATTCAAGGGATTTTTATATGAAACTCACATGAATTTCGTCTGAATTTCCCGTGATAGTTCATTTCATATTATTTTTTTTAGGCTACAAGTTCCATTTGTGATCTTTTTATCTACATCGTATGTATGAAATATAACTGATTGGGGGATCCACATTTGGGCTAATTGGCACTACGATTGGGCTAAAAAAGATGACACTTGGGCTAATAACGGTTGACGTTTGGGCTAAAGCTTAATTTGAAAATATACAGGTATATATAGGTAAATACATACTATAATACTATATATTTTCTAAAAAAAATCTACAGAGACACAAAATATGCCTCTTCAGTGGGAAAGTTTATGCCTCCTCAGTAGGAAAGTTTAGTATATCATTTTCGTGAATATTGGTAAGTTTTACTTTAATGTCATGAAATCACTGTTGGTAATTATTGAAGCTTTGTTGAATTATGCATTTCCAAGATATATCCCCGTCTTAAAAGAAGTACTCATTTGGAAAGAAAATCCATATAGAGCTAAGCATTTATTTTATTTGTTCATCGAAATCGAAGTACTATCAATAATTTGTATAGGTAAATAGAAGGGTGGTTAAGATAGGATTTAAACTGGTATACACAAATATTATGCATGTACTAAACTGATTTGGGTGGTCAAAATATGACGAATTTTATCACCTATAAAATATTATCTAGTATATGAACTTTGGTAGAAACGTACCTTCATTTACCTGTTCAGGTAAGAATCCAATTAGCCCAAACGTCGAGTGCAATTAGCCCAAATGAAAATCGTTATTTTTTTTTATTTTTAGCCCAAATGTAATGCGTCCAACTGATTGCATTTGCTGTACTACAAGATTGCTAATTTTAAGATTTCCTCACTTTTCATTCACTTTGGAACGGCATAAAATATACTGGGCACTTTTCAAGGACATTTTCTGTTAAATGCGGGAAGTAAATAATTATGTCAATTCATTCATATCAACAAAATATATCATATGCATTGCACTACAATCATTATCCCATAATATGAATACATTTTACCCATTGGTTTCTCTATGCCCGTATAAAACCTTTATTTCCTATGCTTAACCTTGTTTAAGATCCGATCTTGTTTACATGTACAAGTCAAAAATCTAAATATTAGAAAATAGTTCAATCACTTACTAGTTAAAACAAAACAAAGTAATAAACATCAGAAATTGGTAGGTTTATTATACCCCACGCAACGAAGTTGCAAAGGGTATAATGTTTTTGACTGGTCCGTCTGTCCGTCCGTCCGTCAGTCCGTCTGTCCGTGATCAAAATTTTCGTAACAGATATCTCAGCTATTATTAATCGTAGGCTTTTGATTTTTGGTATGGAGCTTCAGGTGGGGGTCCCATATGGTGGGATACGTTTTCAGGTCTGTCGATCATCTACTTCCTGTTTAACGAGTTGACTTAGACTTTTTTTACTAAATTTTCAGGGTTGAAAATTTTCGTAACAAATTTCTAAGCAACTATTAATTGTAGGTATTTTCTATTTGGTATTTAGCTTCAGGTAGGTGTCCCATATGGTGGGATTCGTTTTCTGGTCTGTCGATTATCTACTTCCTGTTTAAATAGCCGTCTTTGACTTTTTCACTAAATTTTCAGGGTTAAAATTTTCGTAACAGATTTCTCAGGAACTCTTAATCGTAGGTATTTGATATTTGGTATTTAGCTTCAGGTAGGTGTCCCATATGGTGGGATTCGTTTTCAGGTCTGTCGATCATCTACTTCCTGTTTAAATAGTCGACTCTAACTTTTTTCACTAAATTTTCAGGTTTGAAAATTTTCGTAACAGATTTCTCAGCATCTATTGATCGTAGGTATTTGATATTTGGTATTTAGTTTCATGTAGGAGTCCAATATGGTGGGATTCTATATTAGGTCTGTGGATTTTCTACTTCCTGTTTTTCACAAGCCTACTTAGACTTTTTTCACAAAATTTTCGGGGTTAAAAATTTTTGTGACAGATTTCTCAGCAACTATTAATCATAGACTTTTGATATTTTGTACGTGGCTTCAGAGAGGGATCCCATATGGTGGGATACATTTTCAGCTCTGTCACTCATTCATTTCCTGTTTAATAAGCCGTCTTGGAAATACAACAACTAAGACTTTTTTTATCCCTAACTTGAAATAGATAATCTCTGACCATAATGTGGACGCGTGTGGTATGTGAGCGTGCTCACTAAGGTTCTTTCATATTATAATATCGACACAGATCATTCGTTTGGCGTTCTTAAAGAATAAGAACTATTTGATAAGACAAAATAGTGTATGATAAATGGTATTTTATAAAGTTTCAAATAAATCAAATTATCAAAACATATCGTAAGGAATCTTGATTGGGATTAGAAGTATTAAACTCAACAAACTTAAGGATGAAGAGGAATTAAATCACCTTTTTTCATAAACTCAATCAATTCGTCATACAAATAAGTCAATAAAGATTAAAACAAAACTACCGAACTTGAATGATCAATCTCATAATCCAGAGAAAATGACAAAAACGAATCAGTCATACCGGAGAATTGGTGGATCGCAATGGTCCTGACCTGGTACAGTCATTTCAAACGAAATGGTGAGTTAATCCAGGTTTTATGGCACCAAACCTCCCTCTTCCATTGCGATTCTAGGATCCGGTAATGACCATTGAACACAACATAGTTGTGAGACACAATAGGGATATTGCGATGATCATCTCAGTACAACATACCAGTCAAACACTAATTAAAACAATTAATCACCATATCTTTTAACTCAATTTTGAACTTTTCTTCTAATGGCTGATAACGAAGAAAGAATTTTTTTAGGGATCGTATGAGACGTATTTTCTTATAGCCCTGCTCCAAAAGTCGGTCACGAAGAAATAGGTGTCCGATCAAAAAATCTGTGAAAAAAGTGCAAGCTGTAGCATATCGAATAAGTTGTGAAATGTAAACACCGTATGCAGGGGAAGTAAGTATATTGCTCTGTAGATTAAGAAAATTTATAATTTGAAAATACATATCATCTCTTTTATCGTATTTTTTTGTACTGGGATGACCACCTGGGTCTTTTTCGAGATGCAAATCCAAGAAAGTCGTGAAGCAATTTGATTCGGTGGTCTCTTTAATCTCCGATTCTGCAGGATATATTGAAGGAATCCATCTACCAAATGAAGTGTTATTGACATAAAGGACATCATCAATATATCTAAATGTAAGATTAACTGACCTTGCCTCTTTCATCTTCTTGTTCTTTACGAGTCCCTGAAGAAATTCAGTCTCGTAAGAGTATAAAAAAATCGGCAAGGAGAGAAAACAGTTTGTGCCCATTGGAATGCCGATTTGTTGTTGAAAAATCTCTCCTCCGAAGGTGACAAATATGTTGTCAATGAAGAAATCAAGCATACTGCAAACTTGTTCCAGTGTGTTACAAATTTTATCTTTGAGAGATGTTTTGTAAAAGAATGTAGAGTTATAATCCAAAACAACAAAATTCCTAGAGTCTGAAAAGGCTTTTTCGAGAAGTTTTTTTCAGGCGACATTTTAGTTTTTCGTGTGGCAAGGTAGTGTATGAAGTTGAAAAATCGAACGTTTTCAAAGAGTGAACCTCAGAAAATGATCTAGATTTAAAATGATCTAACAAATCTTTTGAGTTCTTCAAAATCCACATATGGTTAATTCCACTACGATAATAAATAGTGTCGCAGTATGCTTGTTGACCTTCTTTGACAGCAGACAAGATTTTAGTTAATGAACGGAGAGCTCTGTGAAACGTTTTTAAAAGATGAACAAAAAGACTCAAACTAATTTTCTTAACACAAACAACGACATGGACTTTTTGTGTATGAATTTCATTAATCTAGGAAGCCCTTCTTGGCAATCATTCAGTCGATGATTGCTTCTATAACTAAATATCTGTCAGTAGCAGAAATTTCTGTGACTTGAGTGACTATGGTCTTTTACGGCAAGAACAGGTCAAGAAAAGGATATTTGCTGTGTTTTGCATGTTGAATTTAAAAAGAGTTATTAAATTATCTATGTTCTATTGCTACAATTCTTGTTCCTTTTGTGTTTAGTTTGTTGTCAAGTGCACGTAAAGTACTTAAATACTAAAAACAAGTTATTTTAATTAATAAAATACCTTCGTATAATTTGCACAATGTTCACCAACAATAACAAAACTAGTGTGAATGCCAAAAATGTTACTTGTTTTCATGAAGAATACGTACTGTAATTCGGAACAAGCCAAGACAAAAAAGACACAGATGCCCCAGTGTTAAGGTCAAATAAGGGAGATTTTAAATGCGACAGGTCTGGAAGTCGACTACATTATTAACATGGAGTTTTTCATACTGAACCACCCTACCCAATGTACGTTAAACTAATCTCATGTACAGTTTCTGGTAAAATCTTTGATGGAAACTCGTAAGGGCGTACATTAGTAAAATTAATGTTTCGAACATGTGGTCGTGGGGGCACAATAAAAAAGTGAATACATAACAAAAAGCAATCACAAAAACAACTTAACTGCAACAAACAACGCGAACTACAGTCCAAGCATACGTAAGTTGAAGTACTCTGGAAGAATAACAATGACATTTTGCTTATTATAACAACTTTTAACTTTATCAATAGTCAAGTCCCGGGTGTCAAATAGGCCTAAAGCACCATCTTAGTTGTCGTAAAAGGCGGCTAAGGGTCTAAAGAACTGGCGGGGGTGCCATGCTCCTTGCAGTTCTCTTCGCTGACAGTATTGCACACTGTAGGCTGAACTTCTCAAGATCCATTGAATCACTTATTTTTTTTTAAACAAGCAAACAGTTTCAGGAGAAATGTACAATTTATTATGTTATAATACTAAAACTAAGGCTTTTATCCTTCTCTAAGACGTAGACAATAGTCTTAATTAATTATATTTGATACATTTTTATTTTTTTGTGCTTGTCGTATTTTAGTTATGGCCATTTCGGACTTCTGTCTTGTGTGTTTCTCTTTAAATCAAGTGAAAATATAGTTCAATAGTACTGTAAACGGTACTGTAAGAGTGTAACAGTATACAATTTTTTCCTCTTTCCTGTGAAATATTATTAAAAATATATTCTGATCGTAAACAAGTTTCATCATCTTTATAAATGAAATAATTTGATATCTTACTCTCGTAACTAGCCTTGTTTGCGCCATATTGTTATCCTTTCTTGTCATTTTCTCTGGACTATGAGGTTGATCATTCTAGTTCGGTAGTTTTGTTATTACCTTTATTCGATAATTGACATAATTATGTAGATTTTTACTACCTATTATAAATAAAAATGCAGCGATACTGAAATTAAGTCGTTTGTTTCCGTCGTTTCTATATTTACAAAAGCTCTTTGCAATGTACATACTTTCACTTTTCACTCGGGGGCTATATTCGGATTCTCAATCTTCGGATTTCCATCAAGACAATATGGCCGCGACCAGTAGATTATGTGTTCCGCTTCGGATTATATTTTAGTCAGTGTAGCATATCTGGCGTAGCTTTAGCGTAATGGAAATTTGATTTTGGATTGCGAAAATTTACTTAATTGAATAAAGTTTAAAGGACAAAAATACTATTTGGACACCAAAAATAAGTTAAGGTTAGTGAGGACACCTGTCATGTGACCAAAAACAGCTAAAAATGCAAAAAACAAGTGCAAATGTCACAAATACCTTGAAACTTGTGTTAAATAATTTCATTTAATAAAACTTCATCGAAATAGATTAATTTTGATACAAATATAACAACTATTCCTTCATAAATAAAATTTTCAAATAAAACAAGGGAGATAATCCACTTGAAAAATGACAAAAAAATTACAAAGATTTGTATTGTAGACAGAAAAGTAAGCTGGTGACCCCCAGTTTTTATTGTTTTATTTCAAAATATATTGTATTTCATTGATTTTTATCAAATAAAAATAAAATTTAAATTCGTGGATTTTTTTCTGCGACAAGATTTTATGCTAATTATTTGGCCTTTCCTATATAATCTATAGTAATTTTGGAAAACTTTGAGCCTTAATTTTGGGAAAACAAGCCTGGAAAGAGGGTCCAATATTTTTACACAAGATAAAGTATATACCTAATACTAATATATCCAAAAATTGGACATTTTAAATTCGACATTATTTTTGGGGTCAGGTGTCCTCACTAACCTTAAATCTTGCAAAAAAGTTGTACACAGCATCTTCGTTTTTCATGCTTTTATGTGGCGGTGTTTTAAAGCAACAATGCGATTCAACTAGATCATGTAGCGTACATGGCGTAGTCACTTTATCAGGTTGTGCACATGTTTAAGCGTAGTTTCTTATAAATATTTGACTGCAAAATGTTAATTCATTGAATAAAGTTTATTATCACAGACAATGAAAGGATAACAATTTTTAAATTCAAAATTGTTTAAAACACCAGGTTTCTTTCCTTGTAATGCACATGGTCGATATCCTATTATCAATGACAATGTCGTTTATTATCAATGACAAGAAAGGATAACAATTTTTAAATTCAAAATTGTTTAAAACACCAGGTTTCTTTCCTTGTAATGCACATGGTCGATATCCTCGGTGCTGGTTTTGGCTTCCTTGTTCGAACGTTTTGGTTTTGAGTACTTTTCGTTTTCAAGAGTTTCGGAATTTGATCTTCAAATGATTTGATTTAAATGCTACTGATGAGAGGTTACTCCTTGAAATATCGATATATAGCATATCCAAATTAACCGTTCATACCCGCGTTTTGGTATTTGTAACAGACAGAAATAATGCTTATGCAAAATAGGTCAATCAGACACACACAATTCAAGCATTTTATTGATTTTTAGAAAATGACAAAATAGCCACATTGGGTCATTCGTTTGTCTCGATCTAGGTCATTTTAATAAGGATAAATAATTTTATCTATTTCTCACAAAGCTATTGCGGGATCCGGAAAAATAAATTTATTTGTCACAAGTTATTGGTTGTTCGAAAATGTTATCGTTGCTTGATAATTTTGACGATTCACCACACAGAGACCAATGTCGCCACAACTACAAACATGACAGAAAATAATTTTAACTGTGCGGAACCACAGGGGCTTGGATTATAGAGTAGGGGGACGACTTAAAAGTCAATATAAATGACCAGAATCCAAGCCCCTGTGTGCGGAACATGGATTGCAACGTTCGTGTATAAGTTTGCTTTAGTCTCTATAAAGGGAGAGACAATCTTTGAATAGGTGACAATCAAAAATATTTGAGCAGTGCCGGATCCTAGGGGGGGGGGGTCCGAGGTTGAAATTTTCCTCCTTTCCGACAAATATTTCGCAAGTAACGTGTAGGTTTTCTGCAAAATTTGTCTAGAACCACCCCCTTTTCGTCCCTCGTCCACAGCGGAATTTATGTGGACCAACCCCTTTCAAAAATTTCTGGATCTGGCCCTGTTTGAGTTAAAATATAATTTATTGCTATTAGACGTAAAAATTTTAAAGGCATACATGTACATTGCAAATTTTCATAAAGAGATCTACAATTGGCTTTAAACTTATTTCATATAATATATACTTCAAAATCATAGGCTGATCTGACAAATGATAACCATTTAAGTAGACGATAATTAGATGTGGAATAATTGTACGCCACACAACCAACATAAAGAAACGGGAATTTTAAAAGTCACAATGGAAAACAGCCAACAGTCTTCAGCATGACCATAAGTCGCTGCTTGCAAGATATCGAACAGCTAGTCCTTGTCAAATTGACGCTATTTTATGGGTTTTGAATTGCCGTTTGTTTGTGTAGGTTGTGTTGTTTCTACGTATTCCACATCTCATTATAGTTTATACCACATATACGGTTAACGTAAGTCCAATGTCGAAATATATCTTAAGAAATCTTCTTGATAACAAACTTAAGGTAAGGTGTTATATCAGTGTGCTATTTTAATCTTTGTTAAAGTGCAAGCTGTAAAGATAACGCTTTTATTCCAGAACAAAGGGCCATGGTCTTAATATATCCACTTATACGCAAATAAAAGTGCACCTATTACTGTTTTATGAATTTATTACATTTTATTTATTTATTCGCAATTTACCTCATTAACGCAGTTTTACATATTAAACAGTTATTTTATTTACTAATATGTGAGCCACAATGCAACACCATTTATTATATTTTTTTCTATATTTGATTCTTTTTTCTCAGTAGTAATTAGAAACGACAAACTTATTTAAGAAGCGATTACTTGTTCATATAAAGGTTATGTATATTTCAACGATTTATTTGAAAAGTTTGGAAAATAAATACACAATGTTTTTTTTTGCATCAATAACTATTTACAATTTACCTTATATGATTAAAAGGTCATGTCCAAGATGCTTAAGTAATCGTAAATTGTTTTCATTATTTATTTCTAACCAATAAATTTCTTCGGTATGGAAATACAAATGCCACTTCCTTATTACATCAAATCGGGTGATAAAAATATGTCAGTGAGAAAAAAAACCAACACGATCGACTTATTAATAAGGATAAATGCAATACCTACTGAATCAAAAGTAATAGTGTATTAGTGTTGTAACAGATCTAGTTTATCATTATGCCTATGTTTAAGTATAAATTTTGTGCAAAACAGGTGAAAAAATTGAAGGACTTCGACCGGAATTTGGTATCTTCGAAAACTACAAGATACAAATTTTTGATGCAAGTATAACCTTGATGTAGATAAAGCCAGATGAAAATTTTGATATCGATAAATAAAGAACTAAAATAAAAATCCTTCTTAAAAGCCAAACTGTATGGGCAGGAATTTGTCCTGATAGCAGATACTAGTAACGGTTTATGATCTTTTCGTTTTAGAATTTGGTCTCGCACATGTACCTTTGTACAAAAAATGTACATGTTGTAGGTGTCAATAAAGGTGTAAAATCCGTTTGCTGCTTATGGTGAAAGCTTTGAAACAGACGGTGAGAACAATAATAATACGTACGTTTTTATCATTAGTCTTGTACTGTGTTCATTTAAATACCTGTCTTTCGATACCAGTCATTTATAAAAAAAAACTTTAGGTAATGTTGTAATGCAAAACTGTTCGTGATACTTTTTCATATGATTATAATGTTGTTCTGCAATGATCACCAAGCAAAAACGTGCTCTGTGCGTGACATCCGGACACAGAAATTGCAAAACAATAGGAGGTTTGGCGACACTAAAGTAATTCAACCCACCATTCTTTGCCTATTTGTATTAAGTCAGAACTATTGTGATCGGTTTGGCTTTGCCCTGATCTGCATTTTACACTTTGGCTATAGTGCATCCAATTCCAGTATTTTTCTTATTAAATTGTTCTCAACTAAACACAACATATCAAAATAGTGTTGAATTAAACTTCAAAATCTTTTTTTCGAATACGAAATTCGTCGTTGGCCTTATCGATGTGTAAAGGTTAGTGCGACTACTATAGCTGCAATTTATTAATAGCGAGCACAGCTCGCAAGCGGAGAGCTCTACGGTATTTGTTCCCGCGAGAAATTTGTCTAATGCTGATATTGATTTTTCATGGTCCGGAAAGGCTCTCAAATTTTACAGGTACGGAGTGAATTTGAAAATAAATACCCATTTTGCTAGTCGCATTCCAAAAATTATCTATGTATTACTTTATTTTATTCGCAAGGTTGGGCGGAGCTTAATTTTCTCGGACTATTAGGTAGGATTTAAATGAAGAAGTCCGAAATAATTGACCCGTGACCAGCCCGGTCAATAAAATAGAGTAATAATAATGTATAAAGCGATATTCTGATGACTATGAGTTGCTACATTTTTTTTGTAGTAACCTTTAATCGATTTTTTCTTGCTTTTCTATTTAACGTTCAATCGCCCCAAGCATCTCGTCCCAAATTGAACGTTCTAGAAAATGAATCAAAAAATAACTACGATGATTTCAAATTTTATTTGACTGCATCGATTCGAAATAAAATCTTTTTTTATTCGTTCATTAAACAATGTTAACAATGGCACTAAACATGTTAACATTACATTTATTTTACAGAATTATGCTGTGCTCGCATTTAGGTAATGCCTATTTCATATTATATAAAGTATCAAAAACTTTTAAATAATGTCATTAACATTATTCAAAGCTTCAAATTGCATATACATGGATAAACCCTAGAAAGAATTTAATAAGTTGCAAGTCTGTTAACAGGCAAAACGAATGGTCCGTCAGATTTTATGTTTTAGTGAATTTACCTGTCATTGATTTGTGCATATATTTGTACACATACCTTACACTACTATAGAAGAATGAAATTTGGTCATGCTTATATTAAAGCTACGTATATTTGTGATCTAATTAGAGAAGTTTGCATTTATTCCATTTCAATATTCCTGACTGTGTTATAATCCTTTTGTGACATAACTTCGATATTTGAACAAGACCAATTGATGTCTGGCCCTGTGTCGCACTGCAAAACGTTGAACCCTGTACGTGGCCAGTCAAAAGATTTTGACGCTTGAGCATCGAATGGCGGATTGACAAAGCATATTTGTCACATGCAATCCATTATAGACTGACAATAAATATCTAGAAATAAAAATATTTAAGATTCTTATATCGAACAAGAATTGAAAATAAAAATAAATAATAAGACAAACAAGTTAAAGTTTCTATTTTACCCCTTTGTCCCCCTTATTGCTAAACAGAAAGGTGGGTCTAGAAAAAATTATCCTACATTTTGTATCCGAAATATCACAAAAAAACTTTTTTTTCTAAATCGGACTATAAACAAAATAGTTGCAGCCCAAAATAGTAGAATTAGTTGAAAATGTATATATATATCTATCAAGTTATAGCCGCAAAATTTCAGCAAAGTTCCTTCAGTTGATATTTCAATTTCTAGCGTGAAAAAGAAACTTTTGTATTGTATTATAAGTCTTGGGCCAATGCAAGACGGTGAGCAGTGACCTATGGTCATGTTGAAGACTGCTTGCTGTTTTTCGTTGTGATTTTTTGAATTGCTGTTTGCTTATGTTTGTTGTATCGCGTACATTTATTCCACATCCTAATATCGTCTATTATAGAAAGGAAATACATTTTTTTAGATTAGATTACAAAAAATCCATAAAGGATTTTCTTAAAGGAAAAATATCATTAAACAGCAGCAAAATGTTAACCCACCGTCTATCTATTGGGAAGTTTTCATTCAGAATTGGTCAATGATTTTAAACAGCTATCGGGCCTTACATCGTAGGCTTTAACTATGTTTATGAAATGTAAATTTTATACCTAAACCGAAATTATCATTTACAAATTACGTAAGAAATACGGAAATCATTACTTAGTCTAAGATATATACATAAATTTGATTATGAATTGAATAAATGGATGCATTGTTATACATTGTATGCATACGCTGAGGCTTATTGATTACATCGGGATTATTTTCACTAATAAAGATTACAAGTACTTCTATACACCATAAACTATGGGCGAAAAATCCTTACCTAAAATTGAATAATCATTGCTGACTTAAATTGAACACGCACTTTTGAGTTCAAGTTTGAAAGCTTATAGTTATGGAGATTTGAGAATTGTCAGCAATCATATATCGTTAAAAAAATTAAAGAAGAGAAAATGACAAAATACACACACACACAAAATTATTCGGCATGCAACAGCGTGCAAGTATCAAACAGTAAGAAACAGTATATAAGACAGGCACACCTGTTTGAGGGACGTAAGTCGTAACTTGGACTTGGTAAATAAATATTGGTTTTGTCTTATCATTGCATGTACTATCTGTTTATTTTATAGTGACTAGTCATGTAGTGAAGTCTGCGTCCTGTGATCCACAACGTATCCCATCGGCTGCCGGTCTGAATGGCCGGTCACTAACAGAGGTAGTGTGTTTGTTTACAACCCCAGTCTAGTTTCATCGCGTTTCAATAATATTTTTTATGTAAATAAAGAACACATTTTTTGTCTAGATAGGTTCATAAACTTGGCCAAACACCCATGCATGTAGTTGCAGTTGTCTTTCAGGGAATATTCTGTCGTTTGCCTCTCAATTTCAAGCTGAATATGTGTGAAAAGCGACTTTTTCTCCAAAAAGCTCGAAATAAGACAAATCGTCACATGTTTTATTTATAAAACAGCGAACCTGTGACCAACAAAATATTTAAACTGTTGGTATAACATCACTATACCAATGTTTTCTGAAAATATATTAGTGGGTCACAGGTTTGCTCATATTATTTTTCACAAAAGCTGCACAAGGTTTAGATAATTGTACCTTATTTTGTCAATTATGCTGGTCTCATGGTTTTGAAAATCAATGACTTTTGCATCAAATATAATCATATGAAGGAGACTTCTTACAATCTCTTCTAGACAAAAAAGACCGTAGACTAACTCTCTCTTTCAACCTCACGTTCCGTTATTATGTCTCCCAAACGAAGTTTGGAGACATGTTGTTTTTCTCAGTTCTTATTATTCTTATTATTATGTCTCCCAAACAAAGTTTTGGGAGACATATTGCTTTTGTACGGTTTCTTATTATTATTCTTCTTCTTTCTTTCTTTCTTTCTTTCTTTTTTCTTTCCGTGCTAGTTTGTCTGCGCGTTTTCTCAGAGATGCATTGCCCAATCAATATGAATCTTTGGGAACATATAACGGGTGACCTGAAGTTTTGCAAACGACTTTTAAAATTTTCAAAATGGCGACCGTTTCCGTGGAAACAGGAAAAGGTCATTATATAGGACATTACAATATCTAGGTAACCTGAAATTTTGCAGACAGATAGAGCAAAAGATGTTCTTTAATAATACGAAAAAAAAATTTGAAACGATATTTATGGTTTTCGAGATATTAATGAAAATGTGATTTAAAGGGAGATAATCGGGTCCAAATGTTAATAAAAACTTCAAAGTTGTCTGATTATGATGAAAATTGGTATACTGATAGATTATGATGTTGCGAGTATTATTCTACAACTAAAATTAAAATTTGACGATGGCGGCCATTTTGAATCCAAGATGGCCGCCAAAATTTTAAAGTTGTCTGATTATTATGAAAATTGGTATACTGATAGATTATGATGTTGCGAGTAATATTCTACAACTAAAATCAAAGTCTTACGATGGCAACCATTTTGAATCCAAGATGGCCGCCAAAATTTCAAAGTGGTCTGATTATGATGAAAATTGGTATACTGATAGATTATGATGTTGCGAGTAATATTCTATAACTAAAATTATACTTGACAATGGCGGCCATTTTGAATCCAAGATGGCCGCCAAAATTTCAAAATGCTTAGATTTACATGAAAATTGATTTTTAGGGGTGTTTTGACATGCTGAAGAGAATTATGACAATGGGAGTTTGTTTGGGAGACATTCTGTGTTGGCATCCCAACACAATCATACCTAGTTATTATTATTATTTTTCTTCTTTCCGGGCGCGTTTTTTCGAACACTTGTCTGCGGCGTTTCTCAGAAACCGATAGACGGAATCACTTGATATCATATGACTTGATATGCCCATACTCCTAGATGATCCTCCCGAAAAAAAATTTTCAATATGTTGGAGGGAACATATATTGTTGGGGTCTCAAAAGGGGGTGGGGTTTTGCAAAATTTTACTATAGAAGTCTATGGGAAAAGTGATATAACTTGAGAATGTGTGATCTTAAACTTGGAAATACTGTGTTACTTTTTATATATTGTTATATATTTTAATTTTCATACCTGGCCACATTTAGTGGTGAGGTATTATGTAGTACCCTCCGCTTCATTGTGTTAAGGGGGGGTCATGCTCCACCCCCTTAAATGAAAAAATACTAAATATTCTGAAAACCCTTGAGATCCCCACCCTATAACCACATATATTATTACTCCTTATGATAAGACAAATCATTTGGTACCATGGGGGGTCTGAGGGGGTCATGCCCCACCCCCCTGAAATGACAAAATGCTAAATATTCTGAGAACCATTGAGATCCCCACCCTATAACAATATATATTATTCCTCCTTATGATAAGACAAATCATTTGGTACCATAGGGGGTCTGAGGGGGGTCATGCCCCACCTTTTCAAATGAAAAAATGCTAAATATTCTGAAATTAGTTTAGATCCCCACCCTATAACCACATATATTATTCCACTTAATGATTAGATGAATTATTTGATACCATAGGGGCGTCTGAGGGGGGTCATGCCCCACCCCTCAAATGATAGAATACTAAATAACTTGAGTTATTAGGGGAACCCCTGCCCAAATTTTTTCCAGGAGGTTCTAAAAATGCATTTAAAGACATTTCCAGGATTTTGCTTACTCGTGTGACATCTGTAATACTTTGATTTACAGGGGAACCCCTGCCCAAATTTTTCCCATGAGGTTCTAAAAATGCATTTAAAGGCATTTTCAGGATTTTTTTTAACCTTTGGACTTCTGTAAAACTTGTATTTATAGGTAAGCACCCTCACAAATTTTTCCCATGTGATTAATGGGACTTCGTTTGGGAGACATTCGAAACTGCATCCAGTTTCAATTATACCTTGTATTGATGATGTCCTTTCACTAAACAATTCTCGATTTGGTGACTTTATCCATCTCATATATCCCCAGGAGCTTGAGATAAAGGACGCAACGGATGCTTCATATTTAGAACTACATCTCGAAATTTACTCTCAAGGAAGACTTTCAACAAGGCTCTATGACAAACGTGATGACTTCAACTTTCCAATCGTCAATTTTCCCTTGTGTAGCAACATTCCGTCCGCTCCAGCTTATGGAGTTTACGTATCTCAATTGATTCGTTACTCCAGAGCGTGAGGGACTTACATCAATTTCCTTAGAAGAGCGACACGTCTGACGCAAAAATTGCTCACACAGGATTATGTTGCTCCTCGATTGCTGTCTTCACTTAAGAAATTTTACGGAAGACATCATGCACTTATAGACAAATATGGGATTTCTATCTCTCAGATGAGTGCAGATGTTGGTTTGTCATAGGGTTTTGTTTTGTCTTCCTTTTCCGGATTTGACACGCTGAATAGACTATTGGTAACGCGACGGGTGTGCTATAGCAAGCAGGAACTGCTTACTCTTCCGGAGCACCTGAGTTCACTCTTGTTTCGACTGGAGTTCGCGTTTTTGATTGACATTCAGTTATTTTGCGTTTCCATGTTTTACATGTTGTCTGTTTTTTTTTCCCGTTCTTGTTGGTGTTTACTGGTTTTGTCCCTGCATTTTCGGACTTTTGACATTCGGATACCCCATTGGTACCTCTGCTTCTTTCAACAAGGCTATATGACAAGCGTGATGACTTCAACTTTCCAGTCGTCAAATTTCCCTTCTTGTGTAACCATCACTCCGTCCGCTCCAGCTTATGGAGTTTACGTATCTCAATTGATTCGTTACTCCAGAGCATGCGGTACTTACATCGATTTCCTTAGCAGAGCAACATGTCAGACGCAAGAATTGCTCACACAGGGTTATGTGTTCCTCGGTTGCTGTCTTCACTCAAGAAATGTTACGGAAGACATCATGCACTTGTAGACAATTATGGGATTTCGATCTCACAGATGAGTGCAGATGTTGGTTTGTCATAGAGTTTTTTTTTGTCTTCTTTTACCTGATTTTACACGCTGAATGGACTATTGGCAACGCGACGGGTGTGCTATAGCAAGCAGGAACTGCTTACTCTTCCGGAGCACCTTAGTTCACTCTTAATTCGACTGGAGTTCGCGTTGTGGATTGATATTCAGTATTTTGTGTTTCCATGTTTTACATGTTGTTTGTTTTTGTCCTGTTCTTGTTGGTGTTTACTGGTTTTGTCTCTGCCTTTTCGGACTTTTGACATTCGAATACCCCAATGGTTCCTGTGCTTCTTTTAACTGTAAAATATTACGATGAAATATTTCTAAAAAGAAAAATGTTTGCACAATTTAGGGGGAAAATTTGTTGACTTATCCTACCTTTTCCTTTTGTGATATCAGTTCAGAACCTCAACAAGTCACCACTTTCTAGACTATAGGTGTGTGCATTTTTTTTCTATAATGAGCTTAAAAGTCGTTGTAGGTATAGTTAAGAACTTGACAAATTTTCAGGAAGTAAAATGAACATATATTTTTTTAAATTAATAGGAATGAATACAAAAATATCAAATACCCATTTTAATCGATTGTTAAAGTCGTGAATTAAACAAAAAAAAAGATAAATCAGGTCAATACAACATACCTAACTAGGTTACACAACTGATCCAACGTTACCGATGTTTAATTGTGAGAAAAAATGTTCTTTTCTCTCGGGACTTGTCCATTTTATCACTCAAAAACTATAAGTACCGTCTTAGAGCACATATACTATTTTCAAAATTTTTATAAACCTTCAATGTAACTTGACCATTTAACTTGAATGAGGGAGGGGAATTTGTATTTGTAACATTATAATTTCTGGACAGAAAATGGTATCCCCACAGAGCGTTATAGACAGTCTATTTTTCCCAAATCTCTGCTGCCAAAATAGTTTTTTTCGCCAAATGTTTTAATGTCAAAAGCTGATCTAATTCAAAAAGAAATGAGTTGTAAAAGTCTTAAATATTTATCGTTTCCACATTGATGTACCCACTTTATTTTATACATGTCATAAAATCTTTTGTTTACAGGAAGACGTCTCGTGCATAATATGAACTGATTGTAAAAAGATAATTTTATTATATTTTAACTCATTTTCTATTGTGTGTATGGGCGAAGCTATTGTTACCAATAAAGTGATTGCTCATTGATGACAAGCAATTATGTTAAATAAAGAAAGGGTACCTGGGTGCCTAAAGCGCTGGTTTGAATAACACTCTATTGGTCACAAGCCAATCACCTCTCATTCTGAACGAATGTTAAAACTGAATGAAAATTTGACACTGTTCCTGCCTCATAATCTGATTGTTAATTGCGAAGCATATTTATCATTATAAAAAAGATTCTTAATATCAATCTGGTCTTATGTGTTGATAATTACTTTCACAAAGTACATGATATGTGTACGATCGTTGCTTATACGTAGACACGATAGAGAAGAATATACTTATTGATACGAAAAAAATGGAATAAAATAAATAATCTTCTGGAATCAAATTCGAGGTAGTTGATTTAGATATAGTATATTATAGATAAGGAGGCAGTACTACGCAAAAGGTTAGGTATATTCTATATATATAATAAATATGAAATAATCTTCAGTTTTCTTTGACAAATAGACGGTAACCCGTAGAATAAGCAAAAAGAATTTCATCAAGGAGGTTTTGTGTTCACTTACTCGAGCAAACCCTAGTACGTTTCTAAACATAGATAGGTATGGCCATGCACAATGCCATGCACAATGCATGTTTAAAAAAGGCTAGTGACTATACAAATGGGTGCACTCATAACCTGTACGGTAAGTTAACTTGAAAAGCAGACATAAAGTTAACTCCAAGTTTATCTGTGACTGGTCAGGTGACTGATTTGACCAGACGCGTGACTGGTTCCAAGTTAACTTGAAAATCAGTCATAATTCCATGTCTGCTTTAAAATGCAGTCCCGTTCCTATGACAAGTATGTTCAAGTTAAATTCGTGACAGGTCTACTTTCACACTACAAAGTTCATGTTAAACCACCAAAATTGTCATCGAAAGTTATTTTTTAATGTTTTAAAGGTTAACTTTTGAACGGGCTTTGTGTGTACCCATCTCTACTATCGGCTTTACATTTGTACTTTTGGCCAATAAAACGAGTTTATGGTGTACAGTTTACCATTAAAATAATAACAGCCAATAACATAACGATATAAATTCAAGACTTTCGAGGGAAAAAGTAGTTCTTCATTAAATAACGTTGTGCAAATGGGGGTAATAACAAAATAACCGAACTTGTAGGACCCTTTGCAACTAATCAAGAAAAAGGAAGATATACATATATAGCATCAATCGCTTATGGCAATCGTCCTGACTTGGTTCACGCAATTAAAAAAGAAATGATAAGTTAAACCAGGGTTTCTTGCACACAAAACCACCCTCTTCAAAACCGCGATCGTTAGGTCCAGTAACTCAAAACACAACACGGCTGTGAAGACATAATAGGGATCATCTTAATACAACTGTCAGTCAAATACTAACCAAACCTATGACTTACCATTTCGTTGAACTTAATTTTGAAATTTTTCACCAGTAGCTGATAACAAAATAGGTTTACATCTCATATATCCGAAGGAACTTGAAATAAAGGACACTTCAGATTCTAGGAGGTCCGCTTCATATTTGGATCTATTTCTCGAAATTGACACACAAGGAAGGCTTTGTACAAGGCTTTATGACAAACGTGATGACTTCAACCTTCCAATAGTTAACTTTCCCTTTCTGTGTAGCAACATTCCATCCGCTCCAGCATATGGAGTTTACGTATCACAATTGATTCGTTATTCCAGAGCGTGTGGGGAGTACAACGACTTCCTTGATAGAGCTACACGGCTGACAAGCAAATTGTTAACACAGGGGTACGTTGCTCTCATGTTGTTGTCGTCACTCAAGAAATTTTACGGACGACATCATGCATTTGTATACAAATACGGGATTTCTATCTCTCAGGTGAGCACAGATGTTGGTTTGACATAGAGTTTTGTACTGTCATCCTTTCCGGATTTGACCAACACTAAATCGATCTTTGGCAACATGACGGGTGTGCTATAGCAAGCAGGAACTGCTTACTCTTCCGGAACACCTGAGTTCACTCTCGTTTCGACTTAAGCGTGTTGCTAAATGCGGTTTTGTTGTTATGTGAGTGTGTGTTTTATGTTGTCATGTGGTTTGTTTTGTTGTGATGATTTTTTGTCTGCCGGTTATGTCTTTGTCTTTACGGTTTTAAGATACTGATTACCCCTTTGGTACACCTTTGCTTCTTTCTTTAGATATCGTATGAGACCTTATTTAATAACCTCGGTAATACGTGTAGTTGGTCATAGAGAAGTAAAATAGGTATTGTGTTTTTCCCAAGACGCCTTGTGGCATGAAATCGCTACTCATGATGTCTTTTACTCAATCAAAGCTGCCTTGCAGAGGGTGTTGAACTCGAGGAGAGGTTGCATTGATGTCGTCTCGCGTATGATTTCTAGTTGCCTTTTTGTAACTCTAGCATTTTTGTTAACTGGAGTTAACAATGCAAAATAGATAAAGAGGTTTTAATGGTTTAAACATTAGATATGGCCTCAAAGTAAATGTATGTACCTGAAATGCACAAGATATAATTCATCAAACCGGTATATTCGTCTTACAAAGTACTCTGTTAATTCCAAGCTTAATTTTCTTTGTTTTGCCAGTTACAAGCTCAATTATTGCATACAGCTACTGACACCATTTTGTAAAAAGAATTTGAATATCATTTTTAGTATCTTAATGAAGGAAATTAATTCATAGTCATTCGTTCGAGAATAAATATATTATTACTTTATTCAGTAACGTTTCATCGGCAAAATTAGACAAATGAAAAAAAAACCTCTATTATACATGATGTCATTTTGCTCAAATTATATTAACGCATTTCACGAATATTATGTTTGTTATGCAATTATGGAAAATGCTGTATACAAAACAAAACGTGTTCATGATTTGTAATAGTACATAGCGTACGATTATAAATGTATTTATTTAAAGAAATTGAATAAATTA